>JAXCGZ010001998.1:52500-107500 GCA_037179515.1 Halocaridina rubra | reverse complement strand
TGTCTTTGTAAGCAATCTGCCACGTTCAGGTATGAAAGGTATAATTCTCTAACTCTTTGCAGGATTACAATTAAAAGGGGTGATTTCCGGTTCCCCTGACAGCTGCTGCTGCCGAGGCTCATGGTAGAGGATCCTTTCCCACTTACCCAGTTGGTGACCCAAGCAGGGTAGTGGGGAAGGACTTGCTCTAAGACTTTATACCCAAGGAGTTGATAGGAATATTCGAGGGATGTTTGACTTTTAATGTGTGTGCTTTGACTCGGCCACCCACGTACAAAGAGGAATTACTGCCATTTTGTATGAAGGCATGTATATATGTATGATTATTGCTCATATTGAAAATATGCTCATTTTGAAAATAAAATAGCATACTTCTTCCTCCTAGTGATTCTTTTATTACATTCTGCGTATAACTTTTAGCCATAATACTTTTGAGCTGAACATGTCTCCACTAGCTATTGAGAAACAGCGATCCCATATGAATATGGCACAAACTATCAAAAAAGAGGACGAAGGTAGATAAATAAATAATCAGCAATTATCTATCATTTTCTGAGCCCTGAAAATTTAGTATGAAAAAAAAATAATAAAATAAAATATATATATATATATATATATATATATATATATATATATATATATATATATATATATATATATATATATATATATATATATACTATATATATATATATATATATATATATATATATATATATATATATATATATATATATATATATATATATATATATATATATATATATATATATATATATATATATTATATATACGTTTCAGTAAGACACAGTCATCATAGTTCGGCAATATTTCAAGTAAAGCCTGGATCTTCAGCAAGGAGACAAGCTATTTGAGCCACCGCTGGGCATTAGGTAGGGCATCTAGCCTTCAAGATTCTCCAGCTCCAACCAGTCTCGATCCAAATCCATAAAATGGCAAAAAAAAAATGGCTCTTCAGAAATAGTACAGGTGGCATCGCTCCAACGTACCTGTTTGACACTATTTTATGCCAAGGCACTTCATCGAAAATGGAAGAATGATGACTAGCATAATATCAATATGAGATGGTGACCTATTATTATTTAAAGATGGTAATTCGTCATTTAGAGAGACGTAACAAATAACTATAATAAGAAATTCCTTTAGTATAATACATTTCAAAATAAGCTAATTATGCCTACGTCAATTAGTATCAAAGAAGTCACGAAACTATATAGTAGTAGTAGTAGTAGTAGTAGTAGTAGTAGTAGTAGTAGTAGTAGTAGTAGTAGTAGTAGTAGGAGGAGGAGGAGGAGGAGGAGGAGGAGGAGGGAGAGGAGTAGTAGTAAGAGAAGTAGTAATAGTGGTCGTAGTAAAAATAGTAGCAGAGTAGTAGTGGGAGGCGTTGTAGCAGTGGTAGCAGAAATAGTTAAAGTAGCAGAAGTAATACTAAAAGTGGTAGTAGTAATAGTAAAATTAGTAGTGGTAAAAGTAGTAGTAGTAGTAAAAGTGGTGGCAGTGGTAGCAGTAGTAGTGAAAGTAGTAGCAGTAGTAATAGTAAAAGTAGTAGTAGTAGTAGTAGTAGTAGTAGACTGAAAACAACTCAACTCCCAAGAGACTCTAAACTAAAAATATTTTCATGGTCGTCTCCAGCGCCCTTTGGAATCGCACCTAATGCCGCTTAATGATCCCCCAATATGGGAGGTGGACAAAGAGAAGCCAGAGCTGGGGAATTAAGACCGGATACTCTTCATTATGCCCCGCGATAGGGAACATTGTTTTGTTACTTCCAGAGTCGAGCACAGCCATTTTGCACTATCACAGTCCCAATTTAATAAGAAATAATACGGGCTAAAAATGAATTATTTTAGAAAAATAACACAGACTCAAGACTAGGAAAGCTGCTGAAATAAAGATCGCTGAAATTCATGCATAGAATAACTTTCAGGTGTGATTTCTCTTAAATAAACAGGGAATTAATTTCTATAGTGATGAAAAAAAAATTGAGTGTTGCTAATTTACCATGTAGTAGGTTGGCCCTCGGCTCAGCCGCCCTTTGCGAAGCCACAGATGAAATTCATGCATAGAATAACTTTCAGGTGTGATTTCTCTTAAATAAACTGGGAGCTGATTTCTATAATGATGAAAAAAAAAACTTGAGTGTTGCTAATTTACCATGTAGTAGGTTGGCTCTCGGCACCAGCCGCCCTTTGCGATACTACAGATGAAAGTTTACTGGACTTAAGACTGTCTAAAACATTTCGATTTTAAGTCTTCCTTCAGTCACGGTTCTTTATCTATGCCTACATTGACATCGAATATTATTGTATATTCAGAACACATTTCTTATTATCTTTCCACATCTGACTAGTCAGAACATTCCCCATCTCTGATTTTCTTTGTTTATGTTTTCTTTGTACCTAAGCCCGATGGGGTCAATTTTCTTTGCCAGTCTTGGTGTCTCACTCATATATATATATATATATATATATATATATATATATATATATATATATATATATATATATATATATATATATATATATATATATGCCAAAGACATATTTCCCTTTATAAGGGGGGTGGCAGAGTCAAAGAAAATACTTTGACTTTTTGTGGGAAGTAAATACAGAGGAGGGGATTCCCAGTCTCCTCGCCTCGCCCCATTTAGTCGACTTTTACGACGCGTAGGGTAACACGGAGGATGTATTCTTACCACCCTCCCTCAAGGACATATATATATATATATATATATATATATATATATATATATATATATATATATATATATATATATATATATATATAATAATAATAATAATAATAATAATAATAGTAATAATAATAATAATAATAATAATAAAGGCATGAAGACGCTGAGACATTTCACTTCTTACATTCTTTAGATCTCTCTCAACACAGCTGTTTCCCAACTTACTTTGTTCAAAGTGTTCAAGATCACTGTCATGAACAAAAGGAAAAACCTGTTTTTCTGTTCCAGTTTTTTCCATTCAACATTAAAAGAAGTTTCCTTTTAAATTTATCATTATTATTATTATTATTATTATTATTATTATTATTATTATTATTATTATTATTATTATTATTATTATTATTATTATTATTATTATTATTATTATTATTATTATTATTATTATTATTATTATTATTATTATTATTATTATTATCAGAGCTAATGGACCAAGGCTAGATGCCATTCCTAATGTTCCGCGATGGAATCGAACCCTGAATAATAAGTACAGCATCTATATTAAGAGTAAAAACAGCTTGTACTTTTCAACTTCTTTCTCTATACATCTCTCTTTCATTTCTGTGTTGAGTCTACATTTCTGACAACTCTTCCTCACACCTGGTTTTCCTGTCTCTCAAAATATCCTCAGGTAGCTAGGAGGCGTGATCGAGGTATATAAATGTTTGGTGAATGTGTATGCTTTGACTCGGCCACCCCTTACGAGGGGGGAAAGCTAACCATTGTATATGTATAGCTGTACATTCTCAACTAATATTACATTTGATTGCCCTATGTCTCAAAGTATCCCCAGGTATATTAGTTTCTGGTGAATGTGTGCTTTGACTCAGCCATCCCCTTTCAAGGGGGTTGATAAACGTTGTATATGCACAGGCGTCTTAAATGAGCTAAGAAGTATAAACGGGAAGAAGTACACTCTTCAACTGAATGTCAAATGGTTTGCTGTCAAGGCTGCAACGCAAGAATCCAGATAAATATATTCTGACACAGTTAACCACAAAATTTTCAACTGACCTTTAACCATGTAGTAGGTTGGCCCAAGGCACTTTCCGCCCTTTGCGATACTACAGCTTAGTCTTTTGGACTTAAACAGGACAGGCCAGGACAGTTCGATGATAAGTCTTCCTTCAGTTATAGTTCCTTTTCTATGCCTACATATACACCGAATACCCTCTCTCATTCGTTACACACTTTTTACCATCCCCTCACATCTGACAAGTCACAACATTCCCAATCTGTTTCTTTTTGTTTTGTTTTATTCGTGCCCAGGCCCGATGAAGGAAATATCTTTAGCCCGTCTTGGTGCGACACACGCACACACACACACGAGATGGGAAAGATAAAAAACTTGTTGCAAGAGGCAAGAAGGTTAAATGAGGAAAGAAATGAAGAAGAGAAGAAAAATTTTCGTTTCAGAGTTCTTCCAGACAAAGGGGAGATAAAGAAGATAATGACAGAAGATCAGGGGATGGGGCCTCATTAAGATTGTTATACACAAATGCTGATGGATTAGCTGGTAAGGCAGTAGAATTAAAAGATAGGATTCACAACAGTAAGACAGATATAGTAGCAATTACAGAGACTAAGTTGAGTGACGACATAAACAGTGTCACAGTTTTTCCTAAGGGCTTTAGAATATTAAGGGTTGAAAGATCTGAGAGGACTGCTGGAGGGATAGCACTGCTCATAAGTGAAAGCCTTCAAGTTGAAGAAATAAACTTGGCTATAGAAAGTGAGTTCAAGGCATTTCTTGTTGCTCGCATAAATACTGGGTCAGAGAGCATTATAATAACTGTTGTATATAACCCACAAAGGAACCAGAATAGGCTACAAGTTTATGAGGAAAGTCATATAGGTACTATTGAAGTCATAAACTCACTTGTTAACATGGCACGGGAGAGAAAATGTAGGATTTTGATTATGGGAGATTTTAATCATAAAGAGATAGATTGGATAAATCTTGACCCACACAGTGGTGAGGACTCATTCGGGGCAAGATTCCTAGATTGCGTACAAGGGAATTTCCTACACCAACATGTAATGGAACCAACGAAGGCCAGGGCTGGGGTTGAGCCATCACTACTTGATCTATTATTCACAGATAATGTGTTGGATATTGAAAAAAAATGAGTATGAACCACCAATTGGAAAGGGTGACCACTGTGTGTTGTTGATGGAGTATATCATTGAAGATATTCTGCCTGAGAGTAGAGGCACTGAGGACATGAGGAGGAACTATCCGAAAGGAGATTACATCAAAATGAATGAGCTTTATGCAGTTATTGACTGGAGAACCTTATTTTACAACAATCTGTACAAGAAATGTATGACATCTTTTGTGAGAAATATGGGAAGATAGTAGTGTTTTTTTTTTTTTTTTTTATAAACTTTATTTCCATTTCATTACAATGGGTATTCGTCAGCCAGGGCAAGCCCCAACCCCCCACTGTGATGTCCAACCACAGCAGTTCCTGCCAGTAAACAGCTTAAACTCTCGGTCTTGGACGGGAACCGATCTTTCGACCTCGTGAATGCGAAGCCAGCGCGTTACCACTGTACTAGCCAGCAGGCTGCATAACTGTCACCAAAGTAGGTGTAATTCATGCCAGAGAGAAATGGTTCGATAATGAGTGTAAAAGAGCTAAGGAGTGGAGAGACAAATGCTGGAAAAGGTATAGGAGGAGAAAAAACATAAATGCCTGGCAACCCTACAAAAGAGCAAGAAATGACTACCTAGGTAAAATGAGAGAGGCAGAGAGAGACCATGAGAGTGATATCACCATGAAGGTTACAGAAAATCCCAAGCTTTTCCACAGCTTTATCAGAGGAAAACTGAAGGTAAAAGAACAGGTTTTAAGGCTAAAGAGAGAGGATGGAAGCATCACTGAGATGGATGAAGAGATCTGCAAAGAATTGAACAAGGAGTTCCAGTCAGTATTTACAGTAGAAAATACCCCACCCTCTCAGATTGCAGAGATAGAAGCTCAAGGGCCGGTATTAGAGAACATCAACCTTACAGCCACAGAGGTATGCAAAGCGTTGATGGATTTAGATGTTCATAAAGCTACAGGTCCTGATGACATATCCCCTCATGTACTTAAAAAATGCACAAGCTCAATATTAGTGTCACTGGGTATCATATTTAAAAAGTCACTGGAGTCAGGGAAGATTCCGAGATGCTGGAAACAAGCAAATGTGATACCTATCTTCAAAAAGGGAAGGAGGGATACGGCTCTAAACTATAGACCAGTTTCCTTGACCAGCATAGTTTGCAAAGTTATGGACAAACTACTAAGGAAACATATCACTCTTCACTTGGAATCCTTCAACTTTTTGTCAGTGAGGCAACATGGCTTCATAGAAGGTAGATCAACAGTAACAAACTTATTAGAATTTTATGATGAGGTAAGCCGAATCTTACAGGAAAGAGAGGGCTGGGCAGATTGCATATTCCTATACTTCCAGAAAGCAATTGACACTGTTCCACATGGGAGACTTATTAGGAAGCTGCAAGCAATGGCTAGATTAGGTGGAAATGTCTTGGAATGGATAAAAACTTACTTAGAAGTAAGGGAACAGAGGGTTAGAGTAAGACACTCAGTGTCTGAATGGAGAAGAGTTAGTAGTGGAGTTCCACAAGGTTCAGTTTTAGGGCCACTTTTGTTCCTTGTATATGTAAATGACCTACCAGAGTCTGTAAATTCATTCATGAATATGTTTGCAGATGATGCAAAGATTGTGAAGAAAGTAAAAAACGAGAACAATGGTAGAGAACTTCAGGAAGATCTAAATAGTCTGCATGAGTGGTCAGAAAGGTGGCTAATGAAATTCCATATTTCAAAATGTAAGGTAATGAGAATGGATACAAGTGCAAGAAGGCCCAAGCTTGACTACTCGGTGGCTGGAGTACAACTCCAAGAGACAGAAAATGAGAGAGATCTAGGAGTAAACATACTGGCAGATTTGTCTCCAGAAATATATATAAATGGCATAGTAAGGGCAGCATATGCATTCTTATCAAATGTAAGGGTAGCCTTCAGGCACATGGACAAGGAAATGTTCAGAAATATTTGTAACCTATGTTAGGCCAAAACTCGAATATGCAGCCCCCTTTTGGAATCCACACTTGAAAAAGCACATAGCTAAGCTTGAAAAAGTTCAAAGACATGCCACGAAACTGGTGCCAGAAATACGCAATCTCAGTTATGATGAGAGGCTGAGGGAATTAGACTTACCATCACTCGAAGCTAGAAGATTGAAGGGGGATATGGTGACAGTCTTTAAATTCCTTCATGGTTACGGTAGAGTGGATAGGGATCGATATTTTGATATGGCTGGCTCTAGAACTAGAGGTCATAGTTTGAAGCTTCGTAAGAAAACTTCTTTGCAGGATGTAAGGAAATACTTTTTAAGTGTAAGAGTAGTTGATAACTGGAATTGGCTAAGCGAGGAGGTAGTTAATGCTATCTCAATTCATAGTTTTAAGGACAGGTATGATAAGTATCACTAAGTCTAAAATGGAACCGACCAGGAGACGGGAAGATACGAGCTTTGGGTTCTTTCCCGTAAACACAATTATGTAATTACAATTAGGTATTACACACACACACACACACACACACACACACACACACATATATATATATATATATATATATATATATATATATATATATATATATATATATATATATATATATATATATATATATATATATATATATATGTAAACTTATGTTATCGCTGGCATGTCTCCTCTCCTTTCCCACCTTCTTGATCGTTTACTGTGTAACTGAGCAATTAACACAGCAATTAGGCAAAAATCCGAAATCAATCTCTTGATTTTATGATAATTTCTCTAAAAGCTTAAATGAACCATGATAAAATGAAGTAATAATAATAATAATAATAATAATAATAATAATAATAATAATAATAATAATAATAATAATAATAATAATAATAATAATAATAATAATAATAATAATAATAATAATATCAAGATGAATACATAGCAAAAAAAAAAAAAAAAAAAAAAAAAAAACAGTTGGACCCCTCTAAAGGAATTTCCTGAACACTCATGTTTCTCGAGAGTCACATATACGAAAGATTCATTAAAAAAAATGAATTAAAAAAAATTACAAATGTGAATTATCTTTGTATGTATTTAACAAAATAACGCACATTTCAAACATGCACTCATCTTCGTTTCTGCGTACGAAGCTTTGAAAAAAAAAAATACATGAAGCGTTGCATTTATAAGGGCAGAAATATCGAGGAGGGCAGTTGTCGACCTTGTGGTATCCCTTTCTGCCCTAATGTACTAGTTTCCTGTAAGTCCTCAGCAAGGGCGCGGCCTCGACTGCAGCCAATAATATCGGTTTATTCCCCGCATATTTTTGCTGAGTGTAGCCTATTTTAATGCATATAAGAGTTTCAGAGTATGTATCATTAATACTGTTCTTACTCTGTAATGAGCTCTTGCGTAATAAGCTGACGTTTATGAACATGTATCAGATTACTGTTTTACAGCATAATACAGACACCTCTCTCTCTCTCTCTCTCTCTCTCTCTCTCTCTCTCTCTCTCTCTCTCTCTCTCTCTCTCTCTCTCTCTCTCTCTCTCTCTCTCTCCTCATGTAATGTCTGACGCCTTGGCGCAATAAATTAATAAAATAAAATAATCTCTCTCACACACACACACACACACACACACACACACACACACACACACACACACACACACACACACACACACACACACACACACACACACACACACACACACACAGGAAGAGATGGGAAAGATAAAAAACTTGTTGCAAGAGGCAAGAAGGTTAAATGATGAAAGAAATGAAGAACAGAAGAAAAATTTTCGTTTCAGAGTTCTTCCAGACAAAGGGGAGATAAAGAAGATAATGACAGAAGATCAGGGGATGGGGCCTCATTAAGATTGTTATACACAAATGCTGATGGATTAGCTGGTAAGGCAGTAGAATTAAAAGATAGGATTCACAACAGTAAGGCAGATATAGTAGCAATTACAGAGACTAAGTTGAGTGAGGACATAAACAGTGTCACATTTTTTCCTAAGGGCTTCAGAATACTAAGGGTTGAAAGATCTGAGAGGACTGGTGGAGGGATAGCACTGCTCATAAGTGAAAGCCTTCAAGTTGAAGAAATAAACTTGGCTATAGAAAGTGAGTTCAAGGAATTTCTTATTGCTCGCATAAATACTGGGTCAGAGAGCATTATAATAACTGTTGTATACAACCCACCAAGGAACCAAAATAGGCTTGAAGTTTATGAGGAAAGTCATATAGGTACTATTGAAGTCATAAACTCAGTTATTAACATGGCACGGGAAAAAAATGTAGGATTTTGATTATGGGAGATTTTAATCATAAAGAGATAGATTGGATAAATCTTGACCCACACAGTGGTGAGGACTCATTCGGGGAAAGATTCCTAGATTGCGTACAAGGGAATTTCCTACACCAACATGTAATGGAACCAACAAGGGCCAGGGGTGGGGATGAGCCATCACTACTTGATCTAGTGTTCACAGATAATGTGTTGGATATTGAAAATATTGAGTATAAACCACCAATTGGAAAGAGTGACCACTGTGTGTTGTTGATGGAGTATATCATTGAAGATATTCTTCCTGAGAGTAGAGGCACTGAGGACATGAGGAGGAACTATCCGAAAGGAGATTACATCAAAATGAATGAGCTTTTTGCAGTTATTGACTGGGGAACCTTATTTTACAACAAATCTGTACAAGAAATGTATGACATCTTTTGTGAGAAATATGGGAAGATAGTAGATTGCTGCATACCTTTCACCAAAGTATGTGTAATTCATGCCAGAGAGAAATGGTTCGATAATGGGTGTAAAAGAGCTAAGGAGTGGAGAGACAAATGCTGGAAAAGGTATAGGAGGAGAAAAAACATAAATGCCTGGCAAACCTACAAAAGAGCAAGAAATGACTACCTAAGTAAAAGGAGAGAGGCAGAGAGAGACTATGAGAGGGGCATCACCAGGAAGGCAAAAGAAAATCCCAAGCTTTTCCACAGCTTTATCAGAGGAAAACTGAAGGTAAAAGAACAGGTTTTAAGGCTAAAGAGAGCGGATGGAAGCATCACTGAGACGAATGAAGAGATCTGCAAAGAATTGAATAAGGAGTTTCAGTCAGTATTTACAGTAGAAAATACCCCACCCCCTCAGATTGCAGTGATAGAAGCTCAAGGGCCGGTATTAGAAAACATCAACCTTACAGCCACAGATGTATGCAAAGCGTTGATGGATTTAGATGTTCATAAAGCTACAGGTCCTGATGACATATCCCCTCATGTGCTTAAAAAATGCGCAAACACAATATCAGTAGCACTAAGTATCATATTTAAGGAGTCACTGGAGTCGGGGGAGATTCCAAGATGCTGGAAACAAGCAAATGTGATACCTATCTTCAAAAAGGGAAGGAGGGATACGGCTCTGAACTATAGACCAGTTTCCTTGACCAGCATAGTTTGCAAACTTATGGAGAAACTACTAAGGAAACATATCTCTCTTCACTTGGAATCCTTCAACTTTTTGTCAGTGAGGCAACATGGCTTCAGAGAAGGTAGATCAACAGTAACAAACTTATTAGAATTTTATGATGAGGTAAGCCAAATCTTACAGGAAAGAGAGGGCTGGGCAGATTGCATATTCCTAGACTTCCAGAAAGCGTTTGACACTGTTCCACATGGGAGACTTATTAGGAAGCTGCAATCAATGGCTAGAATAGGTGGAAATGTTTTGGAATGGATAAAAACTTACTTAGAAGGAAGGGAACAGAGGGTTAGAGTAAGACACTCAGTGTCTGAATGGAGAAGAGTTAGTAATGGAGTTCCACAGGGTTCAGTTTTAGGGCCACTTTTGTTCCTTGTATATGTAAATGACCTACCAGAGTCTGTAAATTCATTCATGAATATGTTTGCAGATGATGCAAAGATTGTGAAGAAAGTAAAAAACGAGAACAATGGTAGAGAACTTCAGGAGGATCTAAATAATCTGCATGAGTGGTCAGAAAAGTGGCTAATGAAATTCAATACTTCAAAATGTAAGGTAATGAGAATGGGTACAAGTGCAAGAAGGCCCAAGCTTGACTACTCGGTGGCTGGAGTACAACTTCAAGAGACAGAAAATGAGAGAGATCTAGGAGTAAACATACTGGCAGATTTGTCTCCAGAAATACATATAAATGGCATAGTAAGGGCAGCATATGCATTCTTATCGAATGTAAGGGTAGCCTTCAGGCACATGGACAAGGAAATGTTCAGAAATATTTATGTAACCTATGTGAGGCCAAAACTCGAATATGCAGCCCCCTTTTGGAATCCGCACTTGAAAAAGCACATAGCTAAGCTTGAAAAAGTTCAAAGACATGCCACGAAACTGGTGCCAGAAATACGCAATCTCAGTTATGATGAGAGGCTGAGGGAATTAGACTTACCATCACTCGAAGCTAGAAGAGTGAGGGGGGATATGGTGACAGTCTTTAAATTCCTTCATGGTTATGATAGAGTGGATAGGGATCGATATTTTGATATGGCTGGCTCTAGAACTAGAGGTTATAGTTTGAAGCTTCGTAAGAAAACTTCTTTGCAGGATGTAAGGAAATACTTTTTCAGTGTAAGAGTAGTTGATAATTGGAATTGGCTAAGGGAGGAGGTAGTTAATGCTATCTCAATCCATAGTTTTAAGGACAGGTATGATAAGTATCACTAAGCATAAAATGGAACCGATCAGGAGACGGGAAGATACGAGCTTTGGGCTCTTTCCCGTAAACACAATTAGGTAATCACAATTAGGTAATCACACAATCACTAAGTATAAAATGGAACCGATCAGGAGACGGGAAGATACGAGCTTTGGGCTCTTTCCCGTAAACACAATTAGGTAATCACACACACACACACACACACACACACACACACAGTCTTTAAATTCTTTCATGGTTATGATAGAGTGGATAGGGATCGATATTTTGATATGGCTGGCTCTAGAACTAGAGGTCATAGTTTGAAGCTTCGTAAGAAAACTTCTTTGCAGGATGTAAGGAAATACTTTCTCAGTGTAAGAGTAGTTGATAATTGGAATTGGCTAAGCGAGGAGGTAGTTAATGCTATCGCAATCCATAGTTTTAAGGACAGGTATGATAAGTATCACTAAGTATAAAATGGAACCGATCAGGAGACAGGAAGATACGAGCATTGGGCTCTTTCCCGTAAAAACAATTAGGTAAGTACACACACACACACACACACACACACACACACACACAGGCACATGGACAAGGAAATGTTCAGAAATATTTATGTAACCTATGTGAGGCCAAAACTCGAATATGCAGCCCCCTTTTGGAATCCGCACTTGAAAAAGCACATAGCTAAGCTTGAAAAAGTTCAAAGACATGCCACGAAACTGGTGCCAGAAATACGCAATCTCGGTTATGATGAGAGGCTGAGGGAATTAGACTTGCCATCACTCGAAGCTAGAAGAGTAAGGGGGGATATGGTGACAGTCTTTAAATTCCTTCATGGTTATGATAGAGTGGATAGGGATCGATATTTCGATATGGCTGGCTCTAGAACTAGAGGTCATAGTTTGAAGCTTCGGAAGAAAACTTGTTTGCAGGATGTAAGGAAATACTTTTTCAGTGTAAGAGTAGTTGATAATTGGAATTCGCTAAGCGAGGAGGTAGTTAATGCTACCTCAATCCATAGTTTTAAGGACAGGTATGATAAGTATCACTAAGTCTAAAAATGGAACCGATCAGGAGACGGGAAGATACGAGCTTTGGGCTCTTTCCCGTAAACACAATTAGGTAATCACAATTAGGTAATCACACACACACACACTAAAGTGCTTAGTGGAAAACTTTACCATAACTTCCATAAATCTGAAATCCTGCAGAGTATTGTGAGTACAAAAACTAATATTTGTTGTAAGACGAGACTGTTCATATTAAAGGAAAAAAATTGAGAACTTTTTCGTGAGGAAGAGAGAGAAGCTGCCGTCCAGTTTCTGCCTTGAGGGAAATCTAGAAGAGTTGCCAGACGTGGAGCCATCACACCACATTACCTAATTTTTTGTGTAAACTGGGGAAAGCTCTTAAGCCGTTTTACCTGATCCTGTGGTTCTATATATTGTTAAAATCAGTATCCTTCCCATTTATATTAACTAGTTAGTTAGTTTGATACACGAAAAAATTGAATAATAAAAAAAAAAAAAATTACCAAATACCCACCTGTCAACAGTACTGAGTTAAGTTGCCAAGTAGTACAGCAGTCCTATTTTCTTCATTTTTTTTGTTTTTCTTTTAGCTTTCTCTTTTGCTATTTTGTTATTTTGTATATATATTGAGTTAAATGTAAAGTCTAAATCCCCTGATAACATATCTTGGTTAGCAAGTCAGTTTATCAGTTAGGAAGAATATATAACAGAAACAGGTGGGTGCCACCTCGAACACAAATTCGAATTTTCCTTCAGGTTTGACTTTTGTTTTTCTTTTTCTTTTTATACTTAAATTACCATGGTCAAGTTTTTAAGTTAAGATGTGTGTTACCAGAAAGGAGACAAACTGAGTCACTAAATAGCACTTATATGGAGATATAAAAATTCTGTGTGAAGGTAAATTAGAAGTTTTTCTCTTTTCTTTTTTTTCCTCTTTCTCGTCTTCTTTCTATATTCTGTGAGAGGGAGAACATAAAAATGAAGCCATCTCTGTCCCAAACCTCTCCCACCCATGGGTCGGGAGAAGGGGTAGTCATCAGAGGACTTAAACAGAGAATCAAGAAGTTAGAGGAAATGGTTACAAGCCTTGATGATAAAATTCGGAATATGGATGGAGAAATGAAAGAGAATGAAACACTCAGAGAACAAATAAGATCTTTGGAGGAAGCAAATAAAGCACAAGGGCAGGAGAGAAAGGAACTAGAAAAAAGAATAAAGAAGCTGGAAGGGGAAAAGAGTCAACTAGAATCTAGAATTTCTAAACAAGAAGATAAAAACAAACAGCTAAATGACAACCTAAAGGAATTAGATGTTAGTTCACTGCTCTCTTCTGAGAGAGACGAGATTGCTGCTTGGAATGTTCAGATTAAGGAAAACATTGAACAGTTCAGAAAAGAGTTCCAGGAGCTGAATATGGAAAATGATGCCATGAAAACGTCCTTTGCTGATGCACTAAAGGGGAATGTGGCAGAAAAAGAGGCTGTAAAGGTGGTGGCACTGGAAAACATACAAACAGTTGACTATAAAGAGACAGTAATCGAAAAAATGAAAGACGTTGTGATGGAAAGGGCAAACCCACTCATCAGACAGGCACTTGATAAGGAGAAGACAGTGGTAATCTCAGGCATAAGTGAATCCCAGGAGCCAACATGGCAGGGGAGACTTGAAGAAAATAAAGCTAACGTTGTAGACCTGATAAGAAAGCTTGGAGTAGTATGTGGTCCTGAGGATATTGTAAACATACACCAACTAGGTAAATATTCGAGGGAAGGAAAGCAGAGACCAACAAAAGTAACCTTTGAGAGAGGGGAGACATGTAGGGAAATATTGTTGAGAAAAAAAAGTCTAAAAGACCTTCAAGAATGCAAAGAAGTGTTCATTAGACGATACAGAACACAGGAAGAGATGGGAAAGATCAAAAACTTGTTGCAAGAGGCAAGAAGGTTAAATGATGAAAGAAATGAAGAAGAGAAGAAAAATTTTCGTTACAGAATACTTCCAGACAAAGGGGAGATAAAGAAGATAATGACAGAAGATCAGGGGATGGGGCCTCATTAAGATTGTTATACACAAATGCTGATGGATTAGCTGGTAAGGCAGTAGAATTAAAAGATAGGATTCACAACAGTATGGCAGATATAGTAGCAATTACAGAGACTAAGTTGAGTGAGGACATAAACAGTGTCACATAAACAGTGTCACAGTTTTTCCTAAGGGCTTCAGAATACTAAGGGTCGAAAGATCTGAGAGGACTGGTGGAGGGATAGCACTGCTCATAAGTGAGAGGATTCAAGTTGAAGAAATAAACTTGGCTATAGAAAGAGAGTTCAGGGAATTTCTTGTTGCTCGCATAAATACTGGGTCAGAGAGCATTATAATAACTGTTGTATACAACCCACCAAGGAACCAAAATAGGCTTGAAATTTATGAGGAAAGTCATATAGGTACGATTGAAGTCATAAACTCAGTTGTTAACATGGCGCGGGAGAAAAAATGTAGGATTTTGATTATGGGAGACTTTAATCATAAAGAGATAGATTGGATAAATCTTGACCCACACAGTGGTGAGGACTCATTTGGGGCAAGATTCCTAGATTGCGTACAAGGGAATTTCCTACACCAACATGTAATGGAACCAACAAGAGCCAGGGGTGGGGATGAGCCATCACTACTTGATCTGGTGTTCACAGATAATGTGTTGGATATTGAAAATATTGAGTATGAACCACCAATTGGAAAGAGTGACCACTGTGTGTTGTTGATGGAGTATATCATTGAAGACATTCTTCCTGAGAGTAGAGGCACTGAGGACATGAGGAGGAACTATCCGAAAGGAGATTACATCAAAATGAATGAGCTTTTTGCAGTTATTGACTGGAGAACCTTATTTTACAACAAATCTGTACAAGAAATGTATGACATCTTTTGTGAGAAATATGGGAAGATAGTAGATTGCTGCATACCTGTCACCAAAGTAGGTGTAATTCATGCCAGAGAGAAATGGTTCGATAATGGGTGTAAAAGAGCTAAGGAGTGGAGAGACAAATGCTGGAAAAGGTATAGGAGGAGAAAAAACATAAATGCCTGGCAAACCTACAAAAGAGCAAGAAATGACTACCTAAGTAAAAGGAGAGAGGCAGAGAGAGATTATGAGAGGGACATCACCAGGAAGGCTAAAGAAAATCCCAAGCTTTTCCACAGCTTTATCAGAGGAAAACTGAAGGTAAAAGAACAGGTTTTAAGGCTAAAGAGAGCGGATGGAAGCATCACTGAGACGGACGAAGAGATCTGCAAAGAATTGAATAAGGAGTTTCAGTCAGTATTTACAGTAGAAAATACCCCACCCCCTCAGATTGCAGTGATAGAAGCTCAAGGGCCGGTATTAGAGAACATCAACCTTACAGCCACAGAGGTATGCAAAGCGCTGATGGATTTAGATGTTCATAAAGCTACAGGTCCTGATGACATATCCCCTCATGTGCTTAAAAAATGCGCAAACACAATATCAGTGGCACTAAGTATCATATTTAAGGAGTCACTGGAGTCGGGGGAGATTCCAAGATGCTGGAAACAAGCAAATGTGATACCTATCTTCAAAAAGGGAAGGAGGGATATGGCTCTGAACTATAGACCAGTTTCCTTGACCAGCATAGTTTGCAAACTTATGGAGAAACTACTAAGGAAACATATCTCTCTTCACTTGGAATCCTTCAACTTTTTGTCAGTGAGGCAACATGGCTTCAGAGAAGGAAGATCAACAGTAACAAACTTATTAGAATTTTATGACGAGGTAAGCCAAATCTTACAGGAAAGAGAGGGCTGGGCAGATTGCATATTCCTAGACTTCCAGAAAGCGTTTGACACTGTTCCACATGGGAGACTTATTAGGAAGCTGCAATCAATGGCTAGAATAGGTGGAAATGTCTTGGAATGGATAAAAACTTACTTAGAAGGAAGGGAACAGAGGGTTAGAGTAAGACACTCAGTGTCTGAATGGAGAAGAGTTAGTAGTGGAGTTCCACAGGGTTCAGTTTTAGGGCCACTTTTGTTCCTTGTATATGTAAATGACCTACTAGAGTCTGTAAATTCATTCATGAACATGTTTGCAGATGATGCAAAGATTGTGAAGAAAGTAAAAAACGAGAACAATGGTAGAGAACTTCAGGAGGATCTAAATAATCTGCATGAGTGGTCAGAAAAGTGGCTAATGAAATTCAATACCTCAAAATGTAAGGTAATGAGAATGGGTACAAGTGCAAGAAGACCCAAGCTTGACTACTCGGTGGCTGGAGTACAACTTCAAGAGACAGAAAATGAGAGAGATCTAGGAGTAAACATACTGGCAGATTTGTCTCCAGAAATACATATAAATGGCGTAGTAAGGGCAGCATATGCATTCTTATCAAATGTAAGGGTAGCCTTCAGGCACATGGACAAGGAAATGTTCAGAAATATGCAGCCCCCTTTTGGAATCCGCACTTGAAAAAGCACATAGCTAAGCTTGAAAAAGTTCAAAGACATGCCACGAAACTGGTGCCAGAAATACGCAATCTCGGTTATGATGAGAGGCTGAGGGAATTAGACTTGCCATCACTCGAAGCTAGAAGAGTAAGGGGGGATATGGTGACAGTCTTTAAATTCCTTCATGGTTATGATAGAGTGGATAGGGATCGATATTTCGATATGGCTGGCTCTAGAACTAGAGGTCATAGTTTGAAGCTTCGGAAGAAAACTTGTTTGCAGGATGTAAGGAAATACTTTTTCAGTGTAAGAGTAGTTGATAATTGGAATTCGCTAAGCGAGGAGGTAGTTAATGCTATCTCAATCCATAGTTTTAAGGACAGGTATGATAAGTATCACTAAGTCTAAAAATGGAACCGATCAGGAGACGGGAAGATACGAGCTTTGGGCTCTTTCCCGTAAACACAATTAGGTAATCACAATTAGGTAATCACACACACACACACACACACACACACACACACACACACACACACACATACACACACACACATACACATTTAGTGTGTGTGTGGCTCTTTCCCGTATACACAATTAGGTAATCACACATCCATACATTTAAGGGATGGTATGTCAGTGCTTAGAAAATAAGACGCTCAACCAGGAGACAGGAAATCACAAATATATGGGTCCAATACTAAAACAGCATCCAGAAAAACAACTTGCCTAGTTCAGACTGACATTTTGTTTCTAGCAGTCTTACATAAGACCTTAAGCACATACCTATTGACTGGAATTCGCTAAGCGAGGAAGTACTTACCTAATTGTGCTTATGGGAAAGAGCCCAAAGCTCGTATCTTCCCGTCTCCTGCATTCATATTTTCAAGGCCAAATATGATAAGTATCATCGAGTGTAAAAATGGAGTCGACCAGAAGATGGGGAACTACGAACATAGGGTTCTTTCCCGTAAGCACAATAAGTAAAAAGAAACCAAGGACTCAATGTTAAACATCTTGAACTTCTGAGACATCGGGTTCTTGAATCCTCTATTTACGTCAAATTAATTCACTATGAATGAAATCATATAATTCTTTATGAATTCGGTCGATAATAATTTGGCTAAAATGTTCACCTTAATAAACTTCATTTTTGGTTAGCTTCAAAACATGCAAATTAATTGTATACGAAATAAATATATTGGGGTCGAAGACGCTTACACACCGTCCGAATGTTATATCCCACTCTAGATAAGAGTTAATACACACTCAACTAAATTGTAAAACACTCTAGGATATTAAATAATGAAATATAGCATATTACTTAGAAATAATAAAAAAAATCTTCAATAGTTCAATAACAAATGGCAAGAAAAAAAGAAAATTTAAGCTAAATAGAGAGAAAGAAATCCTGTCAAACATTCGGACGTTTGTTTACATGTATGGAGTCTTTGGATACCGGAAAAAGAAGAAGAACTATTATTTATTTCGTGAAATTAGTGATTAATACACTGTTTTCATATTGTGTGCAAAGTAAATTAAATAATTACTGTTCAAACCAAATATGATCAATGCTATGAAGTGAAAAAGTGCCCAAAATTTCCTAATTACAAAGTGATCTAAGGTCACCCAAACTTGATAAACTTCATTAGCCTTAATGTTGTCGGTAACCAATTTATCCAATACCAAATATTTTTTTCTTACTTTTTTTCGAATTTTCCATATAGAAATTAAGTTTCAATAGGGGATTCCGCCGGAAAGAGGATGAATTTATTAAAAAGGGTCATGCGCTACTCCAGACCAGTTCATATTCCAGAATTCTGGAATATGCTTTTGGAAAATACACCCTAGTTTGTAATTATAGTGTATTATACTGGCAGTAATGCTGGGGAACGCAATAGCACAATGGTTAGAGTGCTTGACTCGCGGAGGTGAAAACCCTTGTTTGAACCCTGTCGAAAGCATTATGAGCTCATCTAGCACAAATATCCCAGATCTAACCTGTTTGATTCCATTTCCACACGAGTGGTAATTAATAGTGACATAAATGGCATAAAACAACATACTTAGAATATTTACATGATATCTAATCTGAATAATAACATGTGATTCTACCAAAAGGCATATTCTACCAGCATTGTGGGAAATCACATCATATTGCACCATTAACCCAAATTCATACATACCAATAGTGATATCAGATTAAATAAATGATAGAAGAATGGAAAACATTCCACAAATCCTATTTTTCAGTGAATTTAACCTCCTAGAGAAGGGTTGACCCTTAACCCTATTATAAGTGTAGACAGCCATCAAATCCCTGGCTAAAAGCCATGATTTTTGGTTTGGCACTCAGACTACCAGTAACCTTTCCATACAAAACAAACTTAAGCTGTCATAATCATGAGGTAGTTTTTAAACCCAGATTGTCATAGTTACAGTATTATTTTAGGGTGCTTAGAATCTACGTATGAAAAACTTTATTTAAGGGATCCTTTGTTACTCTACTTGCATATGGAACCACAACAGACAGTTTTATGATCAGCTGATGTGTTTTCATCCAATATGCTGAAGCTCTAAACAGTTCACTTTCACCTGAATTAGTGTTGGTGTTTGCTGTTTTATGTCACTAGTAATCTCTATTATGGGGTGGATACATATAACTTGGGGCTTTGGTATTAAAGATGGATTCTGCTCCTAGAACTCTGTGGTGGGTTCAATCACGGCTGTCTTCTTCCGAGTCAAGTACTTCATCGACTGAGCTTCCGTGTTCCCTTCTGAAACCTGAAGTAATGGGAAGATCTCACACCAACTAGTCATCAGATTGCCTTAATAACTCAGTAACTATAACTTTAATGATCAAGAATGGCTAAGCTATTCTTAAGAGAGAGTTCCCCATAAATCTGAGTTAATTACTTTTACTTGCAATGAAAATGCATTAAAACAATTGAAGTATTTACCAAAGCAATATTGCCATCTTAACATTTTATATGGTTGATGAATTCTAAAGGGACCATGGAAGCTTAGTGGTTAACGCACTAGACTCGGGAAGTGACAAATCTGTGTTTCAGTCCACTGCTTATTAGGAAGGGCCAGCAGCCTTAGTACCCCTGTTCTAACCTGTCTGTGAACACACCATCTTGAATGCATCTACCCCTGCACGAATGGGAATATAATAGCGAGATATAATATGACAAACAACAACATTATTAATAACTTCTAACTATATGAACTTTTTCTGTAGAAAATCTCATAATTTAAAGCAAGAAAGATGGTTCTGGAGCCTGTGGCAAGCAGTAAGGCTGGCACCATAAGATCTCTTTTGATAAGAGCTTGGAGGGAGAGATGGTCTGACTTACAGTGGGGAATACACATCAAAACGGTAAGTGATTTACGCGATAATACTTCTTTTGCAATAGATTTTGCAAGTCACAAGCATATTGGAGCTATTTGTATACATAGTACTAGTACAAAAATTACTATGAGATAAGTGATATACAGTGGCTAACCAGTGATATTCTATAAAATGTCATTTCTGAAAAAAATTTATATATAGACAAATAATTTTTAGCTCCCTGCAAGACATTTTCATCATATTCCCCAGAGCCTCAACAACGTCATGGCAAACTCCATCAGTATATAGAAATTTAATTATTAGATTATATAATCTATACCTTGTAAAGACATAATTTACAATTCATTTGTTTTGTTTAGTTTGGTAAATGTTTTTTCTCTTACATATTGAATTCATACTTCTTACAGGTTTTACCAAGAGCTGTGAGTGGGGACATCTATCACTTGGCAGATTTTATTCTCCAGCAGGCTCTCATGGGACCGCTTCCTAACAGTCTAATATTGTCATACTTAAGACATTCCTTAAGCTCTCAAGTAAGATTTTTTTTTCCGTTAGAAAATTAATCAAGTTTATTGGCCTTTTGAAGGGATATTGCTGTAAATGGGCTCCCCCCCCCCAGTTGAGGAGTTGTGTGTCTTCTGTTTCCCATAGTTTGATCTCTCTTTCATTCTTTCTCTGCATTTTCTTCTTTCTTTATTGAAGATGGTTGGATTCTGTCCAAGCAAGACGTTAAACATCCTCTGCTTTCAATAGTTTATTTTTTTCTCTCTTACTTTACCTTTCCTTACCTCTTTTTTGGAGACGGAAGTCCAAGTGAAGAGGTGAGCATGGTGGAGTAAATTAATTTGTGTTTGATGGTACTCATGCTTTCAAATGTGATGTAATTTAAATTACTTTCCCTCAACAATACAGCCTAAAATTAATGTAGAAATAAAATAACCTATTATACTGTGTGTTTGAATTTTTAATATTTTTAATATAGGAACGAGGAGTTTTTAACTTAGGTCTTCTACGTACATATTGTTACGTCTTCCTGCAGTTTTGGTTCTCTTTATATGCCTACATCTACACCAAATATTCTTGGATATTCGTTACACATGTCTTATTATCCCGTCACGTCTGACAAGTCACAATAATCCTCATCTCTATTTCTCTCTGTGTTTTCTTCGTGCCCAGGCCAGATGAGGGTAGATTTATTTTTTTGGCCCGTCCTGGTGTTACAATCATAAAAAAAAATATATACATTGGCTGCAGTTTCTCGTGTAAGGGCAGTGGCTCAGTCAAAGCAAACTTACCCTAGAAATTAATATACATAGAGCACTCTTAGTTCTTTGGGTATAAAGGGCTGTCACAATCCACCATCTCCATTAGGAGATCTGAAACTAATGAGGATGTTACTAATATCAAGACTCGGAATATGATATGTATAGGTCTCATATTGCCACGTTATTTTTCCAGATTGTTTCTTACGGAGGCGTAATAGAAAGCATTAGCAAGTATGATGGACTGCATAAACCCCACTGCGTTCAGGCACTTTTAGACCTGATGCAGAGTATGATGGTAAGTGAGAAGAGTTTCATATTTTATAATAATGATAATAATAGTATTGACGCTTCCGTACTTATAAACAATCAAGTTACAAACATTCACAGATACGAAGAGAATCCTACCCATTATCTACCCATGTATTAATGTATGTATTACTGTACTGTACTGTATAATCACATTATTATTACTGTATTAAATTTCATTAATAGTGTATACTTGAAGAGTATCGATATATTTCATGTTATAAGTGCTTCCCTTCTTAAGAGCAAGTGTGCTTGAAAAGGGGTCTACTTAGTTGCCGGAATATAGCAATGCTTTGCATATACAGTATTGTTTTCATAGACGGGCCTCCTTACTATTAGATGTTATATGTTAATAGCTTGAGTCTGCTTATATTTTCTCTTATTCATCAAGCTCGTTACATTCCAAGTAACATTTTATCTTTACAGAAAAGTGTTTCTTGTCGAGGAAAACCGGAAGACTGCCTTGTCTTGGCAACGTCTCTCGTAAATGGAGTAAAATGGCTCGTTCAGGTCTGCTAAGATTGCATAGTTTTCCTTATTGTGAATAGATAATATGAGATAATTTCTTGCTCATTTTCTCTTTGCTTTAGTAAAGTTATAAGTTATGTGTACATGAAAGTATTAAATTTATGCTTCGTTTATGATAAAATTTTACATAATTGTAAAGGAGATATTTTTAGTGAATTATTATCGATAGGTAATTTTAGAAGGGGAAGAAAACACAGATGCATGGCTTATCATCTGAAAATACTAATACATAAATTAGTATCAAATACAATATGTTTTCAGACTTACTGGTGACTTTACTTGGCACTGAAATCACTGTAGCATGAGATCTAGGTATTGCCTATATCTAAATACTGTGTGAGTGCCTTTGTGAACTACATACATTATATATTTTGATGTGTATGGTCCTGTCTAGCAAACAGTGGGGTGTTTTATTCCAGAATAGGACAATTGAGCAGTGCTGTTGGGGCACTGACGTTTTTGGACAATTATTTTTCATTTTGATGTGTATGGTCCTGTGTAGCAAAACAGTGGTGTATTCCCTGCAGGCTGGGACAATTTGGCAATGCCATTTGGGCGCTGATGTTTTGGCAGAGACATATTGGCGCCATTCAGTTTGTAAAGATAGGTTAGCTTAGGTTTTCAAAATATAAAAATCTTAGTGCCAGGACTTCTGCTGCTAAGTGGCTTGTTGCCAACAGAAGTTTCGTGCACAAACAGACAGTGCGAAAACTGGTGCACTGAAATGTCCCAAACCTGTTTTATTGGTATTTTACAGGTAATGGGATGGACAACGCAACAACTTTTAGATTTGCGAAAGGCTCCTGAACAGTCTGCCAACCTTGGATTGGCTGCCTCAATTCTCCATGACATCCTGAACTGCCCATTTCTTACATGTATGCTAGAAATTGGACGTCGAGAAGAACCCAGTAAGACTTTGATGTTAATTCCATTTTTAACTACTGTATTATAAAATTTACAGAGTTGAGTTACCTAAGTGTTCTTCTTTGGAGGTTTATATTGCTAGTATTTATTAATTTCATTACTTGGCTTTGTATTACAATACTGACAAAAGGGCTTTTGAGTTTTTAATGCACTTGTTTACTGATACTGTACATTAACCTCTTCACTTGCAAATTTTTTTTTTCAAAAAAACTTTGCAATCCCTGACGAGTTAGGTGTGAAAACAACCGAGAGATGTAATTTTTAATACGTCTCACTTCTCTGTAATTGGGGTTGGCAGACGTACAAGTAGCACAAAAATACTTGTCTCAGAGAGAACTAGATAGATGAGAATACTTGTTCAAAGTGTAATTCCATATTGTAACTTTCTAACAAGTTATTTCATCTTTTCCGGAAAATGTCACACAGATAAAAACAAGATGTCTCGTCATTTCCAGGGGAAAGGTTAAAGATGGTAATAAAATAATACAGTACATTATAGTAAAACAGTATATATTTTAATTTCTTATAATGTTTAATTCACAATTACATATGCAATAACGATAGAATTTATGTTTTTTCTACAATGTTTTATTGTAAATATATGGTACTTGACTCTTAACATTCCACATCTGTATTTTTCTTTGCGTTCTTTCTCAGTATTATTAGGAATTTATTACTTTGACTAGTCTGCTTTGCTTGTCTTTTTATTGCTTATCACTTATCTTTGCCTTGTCCTTAAGCTGCTACTTTTTCTTACTTCTTTCTTGGTACCCGGGCTCAATGAGGGCCCCAGTGTCACTCATTTAAAAAAAAATATATATTTTATAGGTATCTGGAGTACAAGCATGAAGAAGATGACTGAAGTTGAGACACTCCTGACTGGGGCAGGCAGCATAGTTGAAAACAAGGAGCAATATATCAAAACTGTCTGGTAAGAACTTGGATAATGTAAAAATAAGTAACCCCCAGGATCTGTATATCAAAACTGTTTGGTAAGAATTCAGATCAAGTAAGGCTGAATAACTCTAAGACCTCTTGAAACTTAAATAA
The DNA here is from genome assembly GCA_037179515.1 of Halocaridina rubra. NCBI lineage: Eukaryota > Metazoa > Arthropoda > Malacostraca > Decapoda > Atyidae > Halocaridina > Halocaridina rubra. Next base: position 83,062 of record JAXCGZ010001998.1, on the reverse strand, counting down.
GCTTGTAAATTTTTAGTTTAGCCTGGGTTAAGTTTAGGAGAAATGCCTTATAAATATGAATAATCCTAGAATACCCTGAGGTTACTCTTCTTTTCATGATCCAAGAACTCATAACTTTATAATTTAAGAATTTTGCAAGAATGGATTTTTTAGGTGATTTATTTCTTTACTGAGTCTTGTTTAAAGACCTGCAATAGTATATGGAATTATATATGTAAAATTTAACATGTACTAGTAAGTGTAAATTTTTTGTTAGTTCTTATCAACAGTCAGTAAATTAGTATCTTGATATTTTTAGTCAAATTTTTTTCAGATATTACATGTAAGTGTAAATTTTGTGTTAGTTCTTGTCAGTATTCTATAAATCAGAATACAGTATTAATATTTTTTTATTTATTTTTGTTTTACTAAAGTCATTTGAGAGATCACCAGCCGTTAGACAGTGTTGGTCGGAAACACAGATTCGACAGCCAGACGACTCCCATGTGCTATGCCATGCACAGTCTCGTTATGCTGGAAGTCAACACTCACACCACACGTGATGCTGCCTCATTCGCCCATCAGCTACTTTTGTTACAGAAACTACAGGTAATAGCTGTATCAGACTCTCTGGGTAGAAAAAATTTAGTAGACTCTTGCAACACACAAGGGAACACGGAGGAAGTATTGGTGATCCTATAATTTTTAAATTGCATAGGATATAGTGTACAGGCAGATGACGGAGAGGTAGGCCAAATAGGAGATTTATGGATGTGGGGAGGGAGGACATGAGGATGCGTGGTGTGACAGGAGGACGCAGGAGATAGGGCGATATGGATATGATTGATCCGCTGTGGTGACCCATAATGATAGAAGCTGAAAGAGTTGATGATGATGATATAGTGCACAGTTCAAAATATCTATTGTTTGCATTTGAAGTGAGAGACTAAGTTCACAAAGAATATGGATTTGTGGTTAGGGGAAGAAAAAGTTTGTGGCAGAGGTTGTTTCTACAATCTATATCAATAATAGAAAATGCCTTGCTAATGAGTGTTATTTCTGAAGGAGTAGAACTTCAGTCTCTGTTCAGTCTGGGAGAAATTTCAAGTATTAACTTCATGATAATTTTTATTACTCTTTCAAAAGCTCACAAAATATCTACAAGAAACTATGCAATACACTTACAAAAAGTACAGGAAACTATATTATTTAGGAGTAATTTTTTCATATGGTACAGATTGTAGTACCCTATTCATCACATAATATTCATTACCCAAATGGACACTTTACACTGTGAATGCATTGTTCTGTGGTTTTGTTGAAGCTGGATGAAGTATACTCTTATCAGGTATGTGCAGTGCATATTCATCACTTAAATTCATTACCAAAATGCACACTTTACACTGTGAATGCATGGTTCTGTGGTTGTGTTGAAGCTGGATGAAGTATACTCTTATCAAGTATGTGCAGTGCCTATTCATCACTTAATTTCATTACCAAAATGCGTATTTTATACTGTGAATGCGTGGTTCTCTGGTTGTTTTGAAGCTGGATGAAGTATACTCTAATCAAGTATGTGCAGTGCCTATTCATCACTTCAATTCATTACCAATATGCATATTTTATACTGTGAATGCGTGGTTCTCTGGTTGTTTTGAAGCTGGATGAAGTATGCTCTAATCAAGTATGAGCGGTGCCTATTCATCACTTAAATTCATTATCAAAAGACACATTTTATACTGTGAAGCTTGCTTCGGTGATTTTGTTGAAGCTAGATATATTATATTCTCATCAAGTATATTAATTTTGCTCTTTCTTTCTATTTTCTTTTACTTTTTAGGGACTAGAAACCATGGAACTCTATCTGGAAATTTTGAGGTGCAGTTTCATAGGCCTCAGCTGTCCTGAATATCAAAGTTATCAAGAGCTTAAATGGGTGGGCTTCACATTCATCAAAGTTCCTGTCATTTTACAAACTATTCACAGCACAGTGGCAGGTAAGGACGCTTAAATTCGGTTTTTTGTATGCCTAAGTTGGGGACATGGTAGGTCAAGTGGTAGAACGAGTGAGTTGGGAAGCAACCAGTGAGGCTTCGAGCCCACTATGGGATGTTAAGAAGTCTATTCATTCTTAATCCCTCAGCTCCAATCTGTCTGTGTCCATCCCTAGTCATAAGGACTAGTTGAATCCCATAAAACTGTATGCCTGAGTTAAAGGTTTTGAAATATGCACAGCATATTAGCTGTGCTTCAAGTTTCATTATACAGAAATTTGTCCAATATCCTATCATAATAAGCAAATACAGCCCTGATGTCTGTGTATAGACTTGTCTAGCTTTTATAACATACAATTTATATACCATATATACTCGTTTATCGTGCGATCTTGCATATTGTGCGACCACCAAATTTTCACCCATAAAAATTAATTTTATCATGTATCTCGTATATCATGCGAGTTTATTTTTTGAGAGACCAAATCACTATACACTAACCTATTTTCTCCCAGCTCCTTATCCCATCTTTAAGTTTAAATAAGTAAAAGAGAATGATATAAGTAAGCGCATACAGCTATAAACAAACCGAACAAGAAACAGCTGTTATTGTTATCAACGGAATTGGGTAACAGCTGTTTTATATCATTTCAACTATCGTACGATCGTAAACAATTACTGTACTTATGGTACATATGACGTCAAGTAGAATAGAACTGATTTATTTTTTTGCATTATACCCACTGTCATGGTTTTATTATAACACGAATTAATATAAGATGTTATGCAATTAAAGAAGCAAAGCTAATGACTATAAGTTATCATGCATTGGCAACATGGATGAAACTCTATTAAACTTCGATATGCCTTCAAAGTCCACGGTAAATAACATGGGAAAGAAAAGTATTTTAATCAAAACTACTGGGCATGAAAGAACACATAAGAAATGTTTCTTTCAACAACTAAAAGAAAATCCTTTTTGCATTCTCTAGTTTACCACAATCAGCTGATTTGGAAAAACACAGGCCTAGATGGTAGTCTCGATTGGGAATTTTTTTTTATAAATATTCGCTATGTTTGTGTTTTATAATACGATACTAACATGTGAATATTACATGCAATAATATTGGATAGAGTTAAGTAAAACATTTCTTTTATCATAATCATGTTTATTTTAAATACAGCTGTACTCTTTGACTAGAGTAAATGAATATATAGTTTGATCAGTGGCGTAGCCTAGGCCAGCAGTACTTACGTTATTTTTATATCTCATATATGATGCGACTCCCCTAAAATTAGCTTAAAAAAAAGGTCTTCGAAAGTCGCACGTTGCACGAGTATATAAGGTATAGGAAATTTCTATAAACTCAAAAGTCATATCTCAGTTATTATAAGTTAGAAGTAACATAGTCTTTTCCTAATTAGATAGATAATGTATCACAATTTGGAACATAAATCATAATATCAAAAACTATTACACCAGGAAACTCATGCCTGGAATATAAAATCATTCTCACTGTTATAGCATTCAATACTCATTTTTTATATTCAAATATTGTATATAAGTTTATCATATTTAAGTATTGAAAAATTAGTATACTGTATTATATATAATTTTAGGAGCTGTAGTCACCTTAGCAAAGTGGTAGCACTCGCGACTTTTAGTCATCAGGTCGTGGGTTCACGGCCTGCCACGGTCTGAGCTTAAAAAGGGCATTCACTTAGGGTAATGATCACACTTGCCAAAACCAAGTCCTTTTCAAGAAGGCACTGTCCTAGCCCTTAGTAAAAAAAGGGAGTCCGTGATGTTAAACTAAGCCCATATATAATTTTAGGAGAATCTGCCACTGGAGAATCAGAAGATCTTCTGACTGCAATCAAACAACTAGCCCAGCTAACAAATCTCTTAGACAAGGCAGATATGCAGATCAACTGCAATTGCCTCGAGTACTTGCTTAACGAACTCTGCAGCAAGACAAATCTTCTTTTAGAGAGAGACGCACAGGCCATCATTGCTACAAGGTTCTGTATTTACTCAGTTCTTAGTCATTTTTCTGTTTATCCTCGTTTTTCCTCAATCCCATAGGATTAAGAGATAGTTAATGCCTTGAAATATGCAAAATACTGTACTGACTTTGAATATAAGAGATTCTGGTAACTTTTAAACAGAACTAGTCTGAGTAGGAAGTCAGTAGTATTGTGTTAACTGAGTCAGTGAGAGTCGTATTACTTCATAATTATATTATTGCCTCGATGCCCTTTTCATTTTAAAATGGCTTGGAATGTACCAAGCAGTGCTATGCTATCTGTTTACCTTTCAGCCATTTTTTGTTTTATTTTTTTAAAGCTTTCATTGTCTGTAAATCTTTTCAAGTACTGGTAATATTCTTCTATGATAAGGAATACATTTTAGTGAGCAAGCATATGCTTAAATGGCTAACAATATCGTTTATTTTTTTATCTGTAACAGACTGCAGGAGTCCAACGTCCTGGCAAATATCCAGAAGAGCGATACCCAAGGGGCGCATCCTGGCAATCCGAATCTCATTCTGCGGGCGCAGCCTCCTGTGACGAGCATCCTAAAAACGCTGAGTAACAAGAATCAGGTAGTATTGATGATTTTCTTTAAGAGAAAATACTAATACACTATACAGCGTAGTGTAGATGTAGAATTCTTGACTCAGAAGGTAATAGTATACAGGGAACCGCCGAAGTGTAGAGGTAGAATGCTCGACTCAGGAGGTGATAGTATATATGGAACTGCCATAGTGTAGAGGTAGAATGCTCAGCTCGGGAGGTGATAGTATATAGGGCACCTCCGTAGTGTAGAGGGGACCGACATAGTGTATAGGTAGAATGCTTGACTTGGATGGTGATAGTATACAGGGAACCACTGTAGTGTAGAGGTAGAATGCTCGACTCAGGAGTAGCTAGTATACAGGGAACTGCTGTTGTGTAGAGGTAGAATGTTCAACTCGGGAGGTGACAGACCCACGTTTTAGTCCATGGTGGGGCGATAACAAGGCCATCCAGCCTTAATTCCCCAGCTTCAATACATCGGTGTCCACTCCCAAATGGGGACTGATAGTGACACATAAAACGTAAGAAAAAAAAGCGCTGTATACTGAGAGGTGCAATGGTTAGAGCACTCAACCTGGGAGGTGACAGATCTGTGATCAATCCCATCACAGGGTGTTAAGTTGGCATCTAACCTTAATCCTGTATAAGAGCTCGAACTTGTGTGTCCACCCCCATAATGGGGATTAGCAGTGACACTTAAAATGGCAAAGAACATACTGAGAGGGAATAATAGATTTCAGCAATTTAGGTCATTTATATTTACCCTTTAATTCATAATAACACTGTCATGGATAATGAGGGCAATTTTCTCTGCCTGTCCCAGTGTCACACTCAAAAAAATTGTATGTATGCTGTTTATTATTGTATGGAATGCGATATCTTTGGATATGAACAAAATTTCAGCTATTTTTTGCATAACAGTAAGGTTTTTCTTTTTTACTGCATCTGATGTCATTACAAACCCCTAAAATGCTAATACCACTTTAATATTCCCTTTAGGAATCTGTGTTGCCTGTTATGAGTCTTTTAATCAGTGGCAAGAGCCGCGACCTCTTACTTGCCGCAGCCGCTGCATCAGGAAGCTTACATATTTTTGCTCAGAAGTTTGTGAAATTTAATGAGCTTAGTATGGTAAGAAAAACACCTGTATTGCATTCATTTTATATATACGCATAAACTTTCAATATTTATATCTTTTTATTAAGTGGGAGGCCAGGTAAGTCAGTGGTTGAGTGTGCGAGTTGGCAAGTAACTAACCCCGGTTTGATCTCACAACAGGGTCGTTAGGAAGGGCATTCAGCTTTAATTTTCCAGCTCCAACATGTGTGTGTCCACCCCCATTCAAATGGTGGCACATCAAATGATATTTGCATATCCTTTTTGCAATGTTAATTATCAAAGATCAAGATAACTTGCTTATATATTTATGAATACATATTATTTGTAAATTCAAGTAAAAAGGAGCAAAACAAATCTATTAAGAGGTACAAAATGTATAAGAAATTACAAATAAAAAAAAGTAGGGGACTGCAATTGCTCAGTGGTTAGACTTCTTGACTTGGAGATAAACTTGCATCCGATCCCACTACAGGGAGTTAGAATGGGCATTCAGCCTTAATTCCCCAGCTCCAAACTGTCTGTGTCCACCCTCGTTTGAATGGGGATTAATACTGACACATTAAACACCAAATAACAACTTACAAGTTGAAGAAGTCTCAACTATGAAAATTAAGAATTGCCTGAGAAAATTTTATTCAAATAAAGGTAAAAAATATATTAATTTCAGGTTACCCAACTCCAATATATCTATAGTCACATCTTGACATGAAAGGCCCACAGATACTCACTGCGGGTCCACAAATCCACTCCACCCATTACACTACTTGGCAGAACACCCACACATAGCAAGGAACATGAACACAACACTTAGCTTATATCACTCAAATACTGTCACCTCTTCCCTCTCACCCACCCCAAACTCTATGGAACGTCATTCTATCCAGTAACCCAATAACAACATACATATGCATGTAGGTACATGACATCCATCGAGATAGACAGAATCTACCTGGCCAGAATGATATTTGGGAACCACCCAGCCCTTCTGAGCTATCACAAGAGACTAGATGACTTTGTCAGTGATACATGGCCTGGATATAACACATCACTTCATACATAGTAGGTCAGTATGGAAGACTAAACTGTATACACCTACATATACCAGCAACACCAAATATAGTCCCCGAAAGCTCTGTGGGAAAGCGCAGAATTGGCAGTGGACTTCCTTAGGGAATTGGGTCTGTTTGGTTGGGCAGCTTAGAGAAAGCCAGCAAGAACGTCAACAATCTTCAATATCATTCTTATATTAAATTTTCAGATATATCAGAAGAGACTGGAATTGCATATACTTATTTTCTTCAATCTTTATTTGCAGCGGAGAAAAGTTTACTTACATTCAAAGCATAATTCAAATTTATTTTCCTACAGGATCCACAGCCAGGGGAGACAAACAAAATGGCCCACAACAGAGCACAGATGTTTGATATATCTTTCCTGCTGCTTTGCCATATTGCTCAAATATATGGAATTGATGTAAGTTTCGTTTTTGTAATTATATCTGCTTTAATCTGAATAGTAATATATCATTGAATAAAGCAGTATTAATTGTCTTTCTTTTAATGTGGATAGTTTTTAGTAAGAAGTTTCTGCGCAATGGTCATTTTAGCATCTGTGTTAAAAAGTCCAGCTAATTTATATGAACATGCAATATTCAACTGAACAGGAATGTTGTGGTGTTTAGCATTCATATCCTCTCAACACTTGAGTCTATCTGACTATCATGTCACTGGGGATGTGAGCACCTTGCAATGACAAAAAGTATATGCTCTTTGTTCATGTGACAAGGATTGACTAGTTGCATTATTAGTAGACAAGGAACACATGATTAAGATTGTAGATGAGCGGATGACAGTAAATCCGAGCTATTTAAGGTTGTCATTACCAGTATTGTTAAGTAACATGAGTGTAAATGTAGTCATAATTTGTTTCTTGCTTTGTATGACACTTGAACGTTTTGTGAAATACTTTGATATTGTTTGTTCCTTTCCTTGATTTGATTAGCAGATGACAGTAAATCTGATCTATTTAAGGCTGTCGTTACCAGTACTGTTATATAGTCACGAATGCAGAAGTTGTCATAATGTTTCTCGCTTTGTATGACACTTGAACTTTCTGAGAAACACTTTAATAAAGTTCGTTCCTTTCCATGACAAGGTTGTGGTATCAGAGAAGTGTGAGACCTTCGTGGAACAGTGGATGAGAGAGAACATGCCCGAATTGGGGCGAGTCAAAGCTCCACTTATTTCAACAATAACTGATCCTAATTCTGTCGAGGAATTTATTAGACAGGTCAATAACCCTGACATAGAAAATAAATATAAGTGAGTATGTCAAGTCATTATCTTTTGCTTTTCCTTTAAAGTTTCTCAACTCCTGTATAAGGTATCATATGCACCGGGCTACCTTTAATCTTTTGTTACAGTTGTGACACTGGTGAATGCCGTGGGATATGGGGATTTTTTAAATGGAAATTCAATTTATGCTTCAATAACCAATTTCAATAAGGGAAAAACATATAAAATTTATGCTCATCATATAGAACTATTAAGGGGGGACAACTGTAGCATAGTGGTTAAAACTACTTGACTAAGGAAGTGGCAGACCCATGATCCAGCCTACAGAGAGGCTTTTGGAATGGCATCCAGCCATAATTCCCCATCTCTAGTCTGTGTCCACCCCTAATAATGGGGAATGATAGTTACACAGAAGATGAGGATTGTTATTTTATAGAAATATCATGGAGAGTTAGAATCATTAATGTAATTTGCTAATGTATTCATACTCTGGAGGTGCAAGTATATCTATTCTTGCTAGTAAAAATGTTTCTTGTTCAAGTACTGCATAATTGCTTTTGACATCAGTGTAATATGTCTGGGAAGAAAAAGCATACATATTGCAAGTATGCTTTGTAATATACATGGATGGTATACTTTAGTATTTTTTCTGAAAAATATTTTGTGTATTATGATGTAGTGTGATGAAGATGTGCCTATATTAGCTCTGTGGTGAGAACATTCGTCTCGGGAAGTGACAAACCCCTGTTTGGATGCCCTTTAGGAAGGGCATCCAGCCTTAATATTCCAGCAAAGAGTAGTAATACATAAAAAGTAATAAAGAGTATTATAAACCAATACATTCTACGAATTTGCAGTATGGTGCGTTGGAGTGAAGTATGCCAAGTGGCCGCTGTAGCCTTGAGGGAAGTTGTGACTGCTGGTCAGCATGGGGCATTCCCAGTTCAGCATGGCAAAGATTTGCTCGACAGACTACGCTATCATTTATGCTGTTTGCCTATATGTGTTGCAGCATGGCTGTGCTCCCATTTGCAGGTATTTAATTAAATGAAAATTATCTGTAAAGCTACAAATAATATTTTCTTTTTGTGTGTGATAACGGGATAGGCAAAGAAGACTGCCCTCATCGGGCTGAAGCACCCTGAAAATGAGACAGAAAGCAAAGAGGAGTAGAGATGGGGATTGTTATCATTTTTCAAATGTAAAAGGACAATAAGAGATTTGTAACGAGTACACCAAAACATTCGGTGTAGGTGTAGACATAGGAAAATAAACGTAAATGAATGAAGACTTAATACTGAGCTATCCTGCCCATCCCATTTAAGTCCAAAAGCCTGTCAGTTGCAGTATGCAATGTATTTACCTTATTACAAGTGTTATGAATGTTCAGTCACAGGAAAAGTAGTTTATGTCTTTTGTTAACAGGTACCTTGTTGATTGACAAATAATAGCCCCATTTGTTGTTGTTCATGTACAACATACATTTCTATTGAAGGGATTGAAAAGGTGGCAAACTCTTTATCTAATTTAACCAATTATCGGAGTATTGCTCTCTATCTCATACCAAAGACTTCCACCGTTTTGTTTCCCATAAAACTCATAACTTGTTCTTTCTCATTTTTCCTTCCTCCTTCATTGTAAAACTCCTACCATCTCTCTCTTATAATCTTTTCTTCCTCATCTTATGCAATCCTCTATATCTCTGATTTATCACTTATGCATCCCTATCCTAATCCACTTTCAAAATATCTGCTAAATACTGTACTCTGTTTGACCCTGTTCTATTCAAATTATTATCCCACCTTTTAGCCTTATTTTCATCTCGTATCTCATCTTATCCAGTCTTATCAACTTTCTCACTCTCTTTGCCAGTTGTTTTCACATCCTCCTGGATGCCTTCAATAAGTGAAGGCTCTTTTCCAGTAGGTAGCTTTACTACACGACAGGGAACTATGGTAACACAGTGGTAAGAGCTCCAGCTAGAGAAGTGACATATCTGTGTTCCAGTCCAATGCAAAGCATTAGGAAGGCATCCAACCTTATTTCCCTAGCTCCAATCTATCTTTGTCGACCCCAGTCGAATGGGGATTAATAGTGACAGAAAACAGCTTCAACAACCTTTGTCCCAATACCTCTTACTCTTGCATCAGTTCTCTGTTTAATTTATTCAACTATCACAATGTAATTTTTTCTTATATATACTTTCTATGAATATCCAACTGTTTACCTTCTAAAATTTATCCTAATCATTCACTCATTCTCTACTACTTTAACCACTAACTCTCTTCTCATTCTCTTCATAACTATACTCTTAATTTTAGTGATCATGCCAACTTGTTCATTATTATGATATTGCTCTGTCACGTTCCTTCTTGGCATCCCGCTCTTCCAGAATTTAATTTATTATTTATTTTAACAGTCGGAACTTGTATTTAGCGAGTGCAAAGACTCTGCTTCAAAAACTATTATTCTCACCATATTCATTGAAATTCAATAAAGTCTTTGTGCAAAAACGTGTTTTCCTCAGTGACTTTTTCAAATTCACGAGTTGATGCCTACTAACTATTTTTAAGGTTTGAAGAATTTTCAGACAATTCATTTTCTCAAAGGTTGTAGATGGAGGTCAAGCGGCCCAACCTCTTGCATACCTTCAGTTTTTACAAACTGCTCAGGATAATGAGCAACCACCGAAGACCTTAGAGAATTTTAAAGACAGGTACGTGACACATAAAACAGTGCTGAAATTTTTTTGATCTTGTTCACTATATTTTATAAGTATGACTGAGCAGATTATTTTAATGGAAGAAATGAAGGTGAGTAATATTTTTATTTTTATTTTTCCTTTGTCCATTTTTCTGACTTGTCTATCTGGTGGCTGAGTCAAAGCAAAAATCATGACTCTTTTTGGAAGGAAAGCTTGAGGAGGGGATTTCCAGTTCCCTCGTTCTTCCCCATTAGCTGACTTTTTTTGACATGCAAGGGAACACATATTAGATGTTCTTGCTCCCCCATCCTTGTAGCAATAGGACCTGTGTTTAGAAAAAAAAAAAGGGCCTTTGCAAAAATTATTTTTCTGGCACACATAATACGTTCACCCCTAAGACCAAAATGAAAAACAGGTATAATGAACTTATAAAACTCATTAATTAATATGTCTATCTATATAAATAAGCATATATATATATATATATATATATATATATATATATATATATATATATGTATGTATGTATGTATGTATGTATGTATGTATGTATGTATGTATGTATGTATGTATGTATGTATGTATGTATGTATGTATGTATGTATGTATGTATGTATGTATGTATGTATGTATGTATGTATGTATGTATGTATGTATGTATGTATGTATGTATGTATGTATGTATGTATGTATGTATGTATGTATGTATGTATGTATGTATATACCGGTATATATATATATATATATATATATATATATATATATATATATATATATATATATATATATATATATATATATATATATATATATATATATATATATATATATATATATATATATAAGGGGGCTGAGTAGAAAAGAAATGCATAACTTTGTGAGAGGAAAAATGAGGAGGGGATTCCCAGTCCCTTTGCTCAACCCCATTTAGTCGACTTTTACGACAAAGGGGAACATGGAGAAGAAATACTTGCCCTCCAAGGGGGAGCAAGTTAATGAGATAATAACATTACATAAAAAGCAAAAACATCTGAGGCAATTTACCTATCTGCTAAGAGGATAATTTTGTTATTCTAGCAAGCATGTACATTATTGTAAGAAGTCTGTTTAAGAAATAAAGATCTTTTTTAACCTTTACTGAACGATACAGATTACATACTAGAATTTAATGGCAACAGCAACAGTTGAAGTTTCTAGGAAAAAAAAAATTTGGATCTTGCAAAGAAAAGTAACCCCAGGGTACTCTAGAATTATTTAAAAGGCAAGTTACCTGAGCTAAGCTAACCACTTACTGGGTTATTTAATTCATTACTAGCGAAGGTATCATTTACGGACAAATTCCTTCAGGGCGTAAGCTGTGATTGTCCCACATTTGGGTATGCATAATTTTGAATTAGCCTGCCATTCCCTAGGGCAGTAGTTTAATGGTAATCGATGTCTAACATTCGTTGTTGTTGTACCATACATTAGTCATTGTCATATCCAGTTGAGGAACTAAGAAGGAGCCAGTTGGTTTTATGCTGTCAAGAGGGATAGCATGAAATTAGTGTGCTGAGGCATGGAAGAATTTATATGTAGTTCTAGGAGTTACTCATCTTTACGAGATCCAATTACTTTTATTTTTGAAAGTGAATTGGTTTTGGGACTGTATGAGACTGTATACTAACACTAGTCTTTTCTAGGTCAACCTTACTGATGCAAATTTTAGAGAACATGATTCAGGTTACAAGGGGAGGAATACACTCATCGTTTTCAGCAGCTGCCCTCGTAGGGTAAGCTTACATAAACTTATTTCAGTGTCTAAGAAGTAATGGAGCTTTATAATATGTATAATCAATTCATTTTTGGTAAAATGGGAACTGCAGTAGCACAGTGATAAAGCCGTGTTCAAGTCCACATCAGAGAATTAGGATAGGCATCCAGCATTGATTCCCCAGGACCGCAGTGGTTATAGCTCTCGGCTCAAAAAATGTCAAACCCGAATTCCAGCCCACTGTAGGGAGTTAGGAAGAGCATTCAGCATGATTTTCCCTGCTCCAACCTGTCTGTCTCCACCCCTATTCAAATGGGGATTAATGGTGAATTAACTTGGCATACAACAACAACAGTTAATTTCTGGGAAAAGCAATGTTTTGCCCTGAGTACTGCAAATTCTATGTATCACTTCTTGCATGATGTTTGTATATCATGAGTTTGAAGTTTACTGGAAGAAATATATGTATACTTGATGTAAACAATAAATTTTTTAGGTAGTACAGCCTTTGAATAATATTGAAGAGACCGCGGTAGCGCGGTGGTTAGAGCACTCTACTCAGGAAGTGAGAGACCCATGTTTTTGAGCCCTCTGCAGGCATTAGGAAGTGCATCCAATTTCAGTACCTCAGATCAAACTTGTTTGTGTCGACCTCTGTTAGGGGTACTTAATAATGAAACATAAAATGACAAATAGTAACAACTACCTCTGAAAAAATTCTCTGGAGTACATATTATAGCTTTGTACTGTTAGTTAATTCCATGTTGTGTTCTTTTACTTGATTATTCTCTTGAGGTACAATATTATTTATAAGGCTTAGGTCTGATTGCAAATGGAATATTAACTCTTTTGGACTAATCATTCAATGCATATTTTTCTTTTAGCAGTGGAAATGATTCCGCCATGGACACCAGCTCTTCTTCTCTTTTGTCTTCTCAAGAACCCTTGTCTTTCCTATTAAAGGAGACATGGCAACAAGTATACCCTTGTGGCATTATTTCTCACAAAGCTCTGGCCACTTTTCGAGATCTCTTGAGATTAGGAGGAACAAAGTGGTTTGTGTGTGATTTAGTAAAGGTAAGATTTCTGTTAATGTTGTTGTTCCCTAATCTGTCTGGTTGAACAGCCCTGAGTCCTTAAAGAAGGCCACTGCCGATCCCAGCCATTCCCCCAGAGCTCTCAGGGAGTGCACATTGTGTTGGTGGCGTATGCTGTTGTGTGCGGCGGTCTCCCATAATGTGTTTCTCAATGTCTTCGGCTAGAAGGAGTCTTCGAGAAATCACCACCAGAGAATCATTTCAAAGTGTAGGAAAAGTATTTCAGATACTGCTTTTGCAGATGTGGAGGAAACAGGTTTTGGATATTACTCAATGCTGCTCTGAAGGATAAATATGCATTGGAATATGGTACACATCCTATTATATTGGCATATATAATCACTAATATATTTGCTCAGATTAAATGTTGATAATCTAGAAACTATCTTTGTTCACACTCCCATTCCCACGTCTATGTGACTAAAGTCCTCCCTAGTCCTCAATTTCGTGTCTAGAGCTAGACTTCATCTACAGTGCAAACACCCAGTATAATTATACTTTAGAATATAATATTCTCACTTTAAAGGCAGCATTCCTTCTTTGATCAGTTCTTCATATCTTTTCTGGTTTATTGCAGTGTGGTATGCAGATGGTCTTTGAATCTGACTTGAACAGGGCAATGGATCTGATATATGGACTTCTACATCAAGATGTCGTTGGATGCACCCTCAGTTTATTGGTTCACACACTACCTATGTACATGTCAGGTCCTTACTCAGGTATGAAATTTTTTTTATGCATAAGTTTAAGTCCCAAGCAGGGTGGTGGAGGGGGGAATTGTGGCAGCCCTTAATCTCCAAGGACCTAAGAGGAGCGACTGAGGATATTTGATGCTGGTGAATGTGTGCTTTGACTTAGCCACTCCCCTTACAAGTGAGATTGTGGCCTTTATATATATATATATATATATATATATATATATATATATATATATATATATATATATATATATATATATATATATATATATATATATATATATATATATATATATATATATATATATATATATATATATATATATATATATATATATATATATATTGCATCTCTCAGGTCTTGATGGGTGAAACTGTTGAAACTTTGAAAAATTGACTGTATATGAATTTATATTCTTATTTTCTAAGATGGAGAGTTTTTGTGATGTTGCATTCTGTATATATCTATATCTCACTGAGGCCACGTAGCTCAATGGTGAAGTGTGCGATTGGAAAGCAACTAACACTGGTATGATCCCACCATGGTACATAAAAGGGCATCCAGCCTTTTTCCCCCAACTCCAACATGTCTACGTCTGCCCCTACTCTAATGGGGACTGATTATTACACATACAAATTGCATTTGTTTTGATGGGTCAAAATAACATTGTTTTGTCCACAATAAGAAATAATGCTTTAAAATTACTGTATACTCTTGGATATGCCTCGTACATCTTGTATATAGATATTATTTTAGTTATATAATCAGTGTCATATTAACAGTACTGACAGTATCCAACATTTTCAAGTAGAGTTTAAGGGAGAACTAATAGTATTATTCCTGAACTTTGGGACTCGGTAGCATATAGGTAAGAGCGCTCGTCTCAGGTAGTGACAGACATGCGATCAAGCCCACCGCAGGGCGTTAGAATGGGCATCAAGCCTTCATGCCCCACCTCCAACCTGTCTGTCCACCCCCATTCAGATGAGGATTAACCATGGCACACGAAACGGCACACAACACCTTTGTAATTTTCCATCACATTTCTTTTCTCTGAATGGCATTGGACATTACAATGTCTCCTTGTGTCTTTGTAGATTTACTTTGTGAGCCGAGGATGAAAACTCTTGCACGTCTAACAATTATGATGGTCATTTCTGCTTGGCTGGTTGTGCAGCAGACCCCTGTCAAACAAGAAGTAAGTATTTGCTGAAGCCCTCCTTTGCGCCTACTGAATGTAATTCATTTGATGAGTTTTTGTACTTTTGTAATTTGTACTGTATAATTTTTCTGCCAAGACTGGATTTCTGTGCACTGATTTACTTATTCAGGTAATGATTACCATTTATATTTTATATGAAGCAAGATAAGAATACGTGTCTTATTTTTCATCCTCTTTCACTAATTCCATTGCTACGTCTGTGTGGGGTTGAGGTTCCTGACTAGGCTCCTCCACAGTCCTTGGTTTGGCGTCTGATCTCCTTCCTGCCCTTTCTCCCTTAAATCCTCAGTGATACAGTCCATCCCCCTTTACTTTGACATTTCTCTACTCCTCTTTCCCACAACTGGCTCTTGCCTACGTAGTCATCATCTTTTCTAATTACATGCCCATACCACTGCTGTTTTCTTTTTTTACACTTTATTTGAAATTTCTATTACCTTTGCAATATTAACAAAATGTGATTTCGCATATCTGCGCCCGCAGCAAGGATCATCAACGTCCACTGCTAGTACGGGACTGGGCCTCTCTAGGAAACGTACGTATAATGACCGCGAGCTAGAGGAAATGGAAGCTAATCTCCAGGCCCATTCTGGAGAACTATCGATACATCGTGGCACACCCGGCCTGAGTAAAGACGGAATTTCTCTCTTGGTGGCTGTGGAGTCACTCTTGAAGCTTATGACCCAGGTAATAAATTTTTTATACATTAGCCATGTATTATGTGTTGTCGGCATAAATTGAAATCCAGTAGCAAAATCACATTATAAACTTAGCAACACGTATAGCATCATAAACCATTGCATTTTCTCTGTAGATAACTATATTATATCAAAATAAAAATAAAGATCTCTTCTTTTTCTATCAAAATTAAACTCTTATATAATATTTTGATCTTTAGCATTTCTCTAAAGATGGCTACATTTTTTTGGTTTGGAAAAAGAAAAATAAAGTTTTCTCTTTCCTCTTCCATCAAGATTAAAGTTTGTTTCAAGTACTGGCCTGGCCTTTAAATAACAGAGTTGTTGATTTTAAAGCTCTAGATTCTATGTTGTGAATCTAACATTCAGCTGGCAAGAAATTGTACATTGGTGTTAGTGATGTTTTAAAGAAAGCTTTTACATAACTACATATCCTTTCAATATAATGCTTGTCTTATTTCTGGCAATGGAAAAAATATCATACAGTATACTAGTGATTTCTTTTATATTTCTGTACTCTAAATTTAAAGTGTCTCCTTACTATTTCAAACTTAATTTTGTCTCTTGTGATTCCACCTACAGCCAATAACTTCAAAATGATTAGCAGTCTGTATTGTTTTTTTGAGACTGGTTAAATTGTCTCTTTTTCTTCTACCATATACAGATATGTTCAGAATAATATCTTGCTCCATATGTGGAATAAATTGTGCTGCAACTGTGCTCTGATTTAGAGAAACATATATTCAGTTATTGTAATAAAGTCACGGAAGAGATTTTGAAATTTTCAATCTCTTGTGTCTAAAGTATTCTATTATATTTTGTAGGTGAGCAGTGCAGGTGTCGCAAGACTGATGTCCCAGAAGTTTGGACAATACCAATCTCTCTTGACTAAAGTACTCCCATTATATTTCTAGGAAAGCTGTGCAAGTGTCATAAGTTCGATGTCCCAGCTGGTCATGAATATCTTACATGAGTTAAAGATGCTACCAATCTCTCATGACTAAAGCATTCCATTATTTTTCTAGGTGAGCCGTGCAGGCGTAGTAAGTCCGACATCCCAGCTTGTCGTTAATATCTTGCATGAGTTGATTGGGTCCCCGTATAGCCACACACTTCTGACGCTTACGCCACCAGCACTTTTACCTAATTTGGTACCTCTCCTCTCATCCACTGATGCATTTACGTACGGCCAACTCTTAGCAGCAACGGCACCAAAATCTCCTGCGCAGTCAGACTTCTCTGGTGATTTGATCGGTAACCAGACGCCCGCCCAAGCAGCTGGTGCCAGGAGAGCAGCTGCAAAACTATTGTGTGTACAGAGAAATTTGGCTCTTTCTTCTATAGCAAGAATGGATCACCAGCCATCACTTTAGAATGCTGGCAGTAACTTTCTGTTAAGTGTTTTAGTTATCGCTAAGTGGTAGAGTGTGCAAGTTATGCAGCACCTGCTGAATCGAGCCCACCACAGGGTGTTAGGAAGAGAATCCATCTTTAATCCCCAAGCTCCACTATGTCTGTGTCCATCCCTATTTGAATGGGAACTAATTGTGACATATAAAACGGTGCACAATAAGCCTGTATTATCAAGAGAAGATTGATGAACAAGTATCATTTATATCTAAATGCAATCACAGAATATGAACATTATGGTAACTTTCAGCAGCCCTGGCTGAGCGGTAGCGGTTGTGAATTTGACTTATCAGGTCGAGGGTTTGCGGCCTGGCACGTTCTGAGGTTAGGAAGGGCTTTCGCTCAGCGTAATTGTCATACTTACTACAACCAAAGTCCTTTGCAAGGAGGCACCGTTCTAGCCCTTAGTATATAAGGGAGTTCTAAACGTAAAACTGATCACACCGTAATGGTCAGCAGTACTGTATTATGAAAAACTAATGTCTTTGTGATTATTGCATCATGGTTATTGTTGTTGTTGTTGCCATTTTATGTCACTATTAAACCGCTTTCGAACAGGGTTGGATACAGACAGGTCAAAGCTGTGAATTTAAGGTTGGATGCCGTTCCTAAATGGCAAGGGATGGGCTCGAGAGTGGGTTTGCCACTTATTGCGTCCAAGCTGTGACCACTGTGCTGCCATGGTCCCCTGATGGTTGCATTATGATAGTGACAGTAAATACACTATGCAACAAAAATTAATTGGATCTCCTTAACGAGGATTAGGTAAATCCTGACCATTAGCGAAGACGAGAAAGTAAATGCTTTGTAGTTAGTGGAAAGAATATGAATGCATTGTATTTTGTTATATGTATGCTAATTAATTTTTTGAATAAAAATTCTTTTTCTCATTTGCTTTTACATGTCCTAGTATATGTTGCAGAACACCTACAGTTTAGCGGGGCAAACCAATGTTCAAAACCTACCAATAGATGGCGATAGGCTCTGACTAGAGAACTGGTGCATGAACACACAACAAAAATGGTGACAATAAGCATACGAAACAAATTTTTACTATCATAACTAAAAATACTTACCTAACCTCTTAGCCAGGGGGGCTTCGCCCCCCTGGGACCCCCCCTATTACTATCCTAACTAAAAATACTTATCTAACCTTCAGTCGAACTACTTACCTGAGTGGGGGGATGAGGTCGTTGAGCGGCATGCCCCGCTAAACTGTAAACTACCCTATGTTGCAGTGCAAACCACTTCATAGAGAGAGAGAGAGATATGTTTTTTAAAGTTAAAGTTTGCCGGTGTTTCAGTTCCGATATCCATCTGAGATGCTCCTCAGAACGACAGCCGAGGCAAGCCCCAACCCCCCCACTGTGGTGCCCATCCATAGCAAGTAACGTTCCCAGTAAACAGCTTAAACTCTCGGTCCTGAGCGGGAACCGATCTGTCGACCTCGCGAATGCGAGGCCAGCACGTTACCACTGTACTAGCCAGAAGGCTAATTTCACCCTAAAGGATAAGAAATCCCCTCACTGGGAACCACCTCTGCATATTATTTCAATAATTTTATCGCTCATTTGCAGTACTTTACGTTACCCATTGTGTTTTAAGAGTTAAAGAGGACCGGAGAGTAAGAGTCGTAGTAAATACTATAATAGAACGCAATGATTCATCTCTTAAGAGTGAGGAGTCACTGAAACTAAAACTTTAACAGATGCAGATCTATGAGCTCAAATAAGACTGGTCAGGTCAGCTGGATGTTAATTCTACCTTCAGTTACAGTTCTCTCTTATCTTACCTAGACTGAATACTCGGGGTATTCGTTACACATCTCTTACTATCCATTCACATCTGACACGTCACAATACTCCCTGTCTGTTTTTTCTTCTTATTTTTATAATTTTTCCTGGTGCCCGGGCTCAATGAGGACAATTTTCTTAAAAAAAAAAAAAATCTACATTGGGCTTTTATGGATTCCAATTGCTGTATGATAGGAATCTGTAATGGACAGCAGTTCTACAGATTGCAATTCAGTAAATGAAGGCATAGCTTAAGAGAGAGACAGACAGAGAGAGAATATGAAAAATATGCAGCGAACTTCAAAACATTAAAGTCTCAGAATATATATATATATATATATATATATATATATATATATATATATATATATATATATATATATATATATATATATATATATATATATATATATATATATATATATATATATATATATATATATATATATATATATATATATATATATCACCCCTCAGGGAGGGGGTAAGAATACTTCCTTCGTGTTCCCCTGCGTGTCGTAAAAGTCGACTAATTGGGGCGGAGCGAGGGGACTGGGAATCCCCTCCTTTGTATCTGCTTCCCACTAAAAGTCAATATATTTTCTTTGACTCTGCCCCCCCCTTATAAGGGAGAATATGGCTTTGGTATATATATATATATATATATATATATATATATATATATATATATATATATATATATATATATATATATATATATATATATATATATATATATATATATATATATATATATATATATAAAATACCCGTACCTTCATTCATAAATGTTTTTCTACCTTCCGATATCCTACCCGTCACTACCAGAATCCAGGTAAATAAGCCACAGGTAAGAAAGTCACAGAAAAAAAAAGACAGGAAAAAGCCTAACCTAACCTGTGAATTTTTACCTTTGACTTTAATACCGGCCAAGTCCTGCCATGATCACCAGGTATGTTAAGTATTTACCTGGTCTCAGACCACGTTTAGAAGCGAGAGAGAAGGACCGATGTGCAGTTACCAATTAGCCTTAAATATATACAATTAATCTGGGCAGTTTTATAAACTATATCCCATATTTTTTTAGCTTACAATACATTACATAAAAATAGAATATTATTCTAGAAATAAAAACCGGAAAATTAAGCCAATATTTTGAGGTTTTTAAGAAGAGAAATATTTAGTTAATAAAAAAAACCTAGTTGGAAACTCATGCAACCAGGTGAGCATTTGCGGAAGAGTCAACACTTCTTCCATCTTGCTATTTTGCTTTATGCTTTTCGATAGTTACCCCAGCTCTAACCTGTCTGTGTCCACCCGCATTCCATTATAGATTAAATGTGGCACATATAACGACAAACAACAAAAATTAGCATTATACTTTATAGGTGAAAACAGACAAAAATATCAAGTGTGAGACATCAGCACGAATTAATTTTTACTACTGAAACTCCGCAATTTTCCATTTTACCGAGGTCAGATACATCTGTACGAACAGATGAATGGGGTTAAGGCAGTACATTGCAAAAATGCTCATAAATGCTATCTCAAAATAATGGTTTCCATTTTAAGAATTTAATTTTAATGGAAAACATACACGTTGCATATTTGAAGAGGGCAAATTTAATCTTTGATAATCTGAGAGATTCCAAGTGCAAAATCAAGAAAGCGGGGGGGGGGGGGGAGACGACCGCGTCTACTACTGAGGTCTATCATCAGCCCGTCTGGCCTGGTAGCCTCAGTTCGGGACTATATGGAGTGGCGAGTGGAGCTGAACAGTGAGGCTGTATTGAAATTTTGTGAATGGAAGTTAAGGATCTGTTAATTCGATTCTCAGAATTTCGGTGTTTCTACACACCTGACATTCCTCAAGAGCAAGGCACACTCCTCACCAACAGGTATGTCCGATGTACGTCTCAGATTACCGTCCCTCATTCTTCTTAATGATAAAACCAGAGTATTCCATTCATCTCTCTCTCTCTCTCTCTCTCTCTCTCTCTCTCTCTCTCTCTCTCTCTCTCTCTCTCTCTCTGATGCAGATATATTTTTTTTATATCAACGTATCCTCCTTACTCATTTAATTGTACGAGTTTGTACGAAGGCAGATGTGTGTGTGTGTGTGTGTGTATTTGTTTGTGTGTGCATATATATATATATATATATATATATATATATATATATATATATATATATATATATATTATATATATATATATATATATATATATATATATATATAAGAAAAGCAATATTTGAACAAAAAAATCAGTTATATATTTAGGGTCCTAAATTAATTCCTTCGGCAGCACAAATTACTCAGTATGACAGGAATAGAGATATTCTTACTCAGTTACTATATAGCTACGTCCTCACGTAACCAAGTATTCACATAATCAAGACTGTAATAAGCTGTTCGAGTAATATAATGTCCCATTACTTGATGTCCAATGCAAATATTTCCAACCATCCCAATATAGGATCATATTTTTCACTCTGAAAAACACTGAAATTATACAAGACATCATGCTTCGTTGATAAGTAAGTTACGGAGTAACAACGTATAGTAAGTTCACACATACATATATATATATTTTTTAGATTTTCCATCCACGGATGGATGGAACGGGTCATGGAAGACCCATAGGGTGGTCGCCAGCCGGCACAAGCACACATACATACTTATAATACCGATACAATGGGAGAGGATAGGGGGGGGGGGATTAGTGATAGCGTCGAGTGAACTCTCTTAACCCTATGCAGGGGGTCGCCACTAGAGAGAGGGGGATAGGATGGGAAGAATTGGGAGGGAAAGCACGGAAATGAAACAGAGAATGAAATATAAGTGAGGGGCAGACCCTCCTGCTAAGGTGTGTTTATACATTTGGTACGTGCTTCTTCTTCTGACGAGTCACAATACTCCCCATATATATTTCTCTTTGGAACCCGGGCCCGATGAAGGCTAGTTTCTATGTCTGTCCCGGTATCACATTCATAATAATAAAAAAAAAATATATATATATATATATATATATATATATATATATTATATATATATATATATATATATATATATATATATATATATATATATATATATATATATTATATATATATATATATATATATATATATATATATATATATATATTATATTATATATATATATATATATTCGTGTGGTATATATTTTACATATTGTATCGCTCAAGGATTCGCAAATTTGCGAAATAATACCGAAAAACTTTAGCGAAAATGCAATAACCTCTGAAAATATTGAATAGTTTTGCAAACGTTCTGCATACAAAACATTACATAAATGAGACTATCAAATGGGAAAAAGGAAACAGCGAAGTACATTAGCGCTTACGAGTATTATCATCTACTCATTTTCAGAACAAATAATTGTAATCGTAACTCCAAGTTACAACACATTATTCTTTTTCCTTTCTCAATCCATATATATATATATATATATATATATATATATATATATATATATATATATATATATATATATATATATATATATATATATATATATATATATATATATATATATATATATATATATATATATAAGCAGCAAGACGCACTACCAACATTTCAAAAAGCTATGTTGGTAAAAAAAAAAAAAAAAAGCTATGTTGGTAAAAAAAAAAAAATGTTTAACTCACTGACCTCCTTCTAATAATAGTCTTGAACTGTCCGAGTCTTGGATATGACGGACAAACGCCACTAAAGTCTCCTTCGTATCTCAATTTAAGTAACGTTCAAAAACTGTATCATCATCTGAAACATATAAAAAAATACGGTAATGGCATATTAATGGTTTTTCGAAAACGAATTAGATATATGAATAACAATTTATTATCACATTTTTATCTCCCTCTTCTTATTCTTCTTCTTCTTCTTCCAAACGCCCTGCTTGACCTTGGAAACATTCAGCCTTGTCACTGGGTTAATCGAGTTCTATAAATACATTCATCTATTGTCTTCATGGTCCAGATATCTCATATCCTCATCCTGGGAAAGATTATGAGAGTTTGTTTATGTCTTTAGAGTCTTCAATCCTTTACAAGACTCTCTTCATGGAGACACTAAGACAGTAATATGGTGTCGAAGGAGTATGCTTTCTACCTTCTTGACTCTATTTTTTTAATGAGATGAGTTAATCTAACCCAGTCTAACCTCACCTAATGTTACTCAAAATAAATAATTAAATATATATAATGGAAAACTGTTATTTCAGGCGTACACTTTCTATAATATGTAAACTTATTGCCTACAATGCAAATAATCTGATTGGCTAATATAGCTGGATAACACTTCGGATATAAATTAAATGTATAAATAAGATTTACAAATAACTTAACACCTGCCATCATGGGATAGAAATAAAAAAAAAAGGTGTTGTCTTTAACCTAATTATGCATTAATTCGAAAAAACGTTCCTTGATGTTAACAGGTAGATGAAGAAATATACAGTGTCACAGTTATTCCTAAGGGTTACAAAGTAATGACGGTTGAGAGCTCTGAGAGGGCTGTCAGAGGGATAACGTTGATTATAAGTTAAAAGTTCAAGGTTGAAGAAGTAAATATAGCCGTTGGGAAGTGAGTTCAAGAGGAACATTGCCTACAATGCAAATAATCTGATTGGCTAATATAGCTGGATAACACTTCGGATATAAATTAAATGTATAAATAAGATTTACAAATAACTTAACACCTGCCATCATGGGATAGAAATAAAAAAAAAAGGTGTTGTCTTTAACCTAATTATGCATTAATTCGAAAAAACGTTCCTTGATGTTAACAGGTAGATGAAGAAATATACAGTGTCACAGTTATTCCTAAGGGTTACAAAGTAATGACGGTTGAGAGCTCTGAGAGGGCTGTCAGAGGGATAACGTTGATTATAAGTTAAAAGTTCAAGGTTGAAGAAGTAAATATAGCCGTTGGGAAGTGAGTTCAAGAGGAACATTGTCACTTGCGTAAATACGGGTTTAGAAAGCATTAATATAAGTCTTAGTATGTAACCTGCAAAGGAATATATATATATATATATATATATATATATATATATATATATATATATATATATATATATATATATATATATATATATATATATATATATATATATATATATATATATTATCTCTGTAACCAAATCATGACGCTAAATGGTAGACATTATCAGATATTTATTTATAATTTGACACTTACTGTCATTGGAATAAACATACGAACAAGTAGACAGTGAGATAATTTAATTTATGACAAACTGAAAAAACCCAGATATCGGCCCTGCATATTTCCGGGGCGCTCCAATTTCCCAGGCACTAGGAGAAGTAGATCCTGTTAAGTTTTCTGTATTTATGTATTTTCACTTTCACTGCCTTCCGTCCGGGGGCGTATGAGACATGTATGTGAGTATTTATGTATTATTTATTTATTTAGGTGAGTATGTATGTATGTATGTATGTATGTATGTATATATGCATGCATGTATGTATGTGATTACCTAATTGTGATTACCTAATTGTGTTTACGGGAAAGAGCCCAAAGCTCGTATCTTCCCGTCTCCTCATCGGTTCCATTTTATACTTAGTCATGCTTATCATACCTGTCCTTAAAACTATGGATTGAGATAGCATTAACTACCTCGCTTAGCGAATTCCAATTATCAACCACTCTTACACTGAAAAAGTATTTCCTTACATCCTGCGAAGAAGTTTTCTTACGAAGCTTCAAACTATGACCTCTAGTTCTAGAGCCAGCCATATCAAAATATCGATCCCTATCCACTCTATCATAACCATGAAGGAATTTAAAGACTGTCACCATATCCCCCCTCACTCTTCTAGCTTCGAGTGATGGTAAGTCTAATTTCCTCAGCCTCTCATCATAACTGAGATTGCGTATTTCTGGCACCAGTTTCGTGGCATGTCTTTGAACTTTTTCAAGCTTAGCTATGTGCTTTTTCAAGTGCGGATTCCAAAAGGGGGCTGCATATTCGAGTTTTGGCCTCACATAGATTACATAAATATTTCTGAACATTTCCTTGTCCATGTGCCTGAAGGCTATCCTTACATTTGATAAGAATGCATATGCTGCCCTTACTATGCCATTTATATGTATTTCTGGAGACAAATCTGCCAGCATGTTTACTCCTAGATCTCTCTCATTTTCAGTCTCTTGAAGTTGTACTCCAGCCACCGAGTAGTCAAGCTTGGGCCTTCTTGCACTTGTACCCATTCTCATTACCTTACATTTTGAAGTATTGAATTTCATTAGCCACTTTTCTGACCACTCATGCAGATTATTTAGATCCTCCTGAAGTTCTCTACCATTGTTCTCGTTTTTTACTTTCTTCACAATCTTTGCATCATCTGCAAACATATTCATGAATGAATTTACAGACTCTGGTAGGTCATTTACATATACAAGGAACAAAAGTGGCCCTAAAACTGAACCCTGTGGAACTCCACTACTAACTCTTCTCCATTCAGACACTGAGTGTTTACTCTAACCCTCTGTTCCCTTCCTTCTAAGTAAGTTTTTATCCATTCCAAAACATTTCCACCTATTCTAGCCATTGATTGCAGCTTCCTAATAAGTCTCCCATGTGGAACAGTGTCAAACGCTTTCTGGAAGTTTAGGAATATGCAATCTGCCCAGCCCTCTCTTTCCTGTAAGATTTGGCTTACCTCATCATAAAATTCTAATAAGTTTGTTACTGTTGATCTACCTTCTCTGAAGCCATGTTGCCTCACTGACAAAAAGTTGAAGGATTCCAAGTGAAGAGAGATATGTTTCCTTAGTAGTTTCTCCATAACTTTGCAAACTATGCTGGTCAAGGAAACTGGTCTATAGTTCAGAGCCGTATCCCTCCTTCCCTTTTTGAAGATAGGTATCACATTTGCTTGTTTCCAGCATCTTGGAATCTCCCCCGACTCCAGTGACTCCTTAAATATGATACTTAGTGCCACTGATATTGTGTTTGCGCATTTTTTAAGCACATGAGGGGATATGTCATCGGGACCTGTAGCTTTATGAACATCTAAATCCATCAGCGCTTTGCATACCTCTGTGGCTGTAAGGTTGATGTTCTCTAATACCGGCCCTTGAGCTTCTATCACTGCAATCTGAGGGGGTGGGGTATTTTCTACTGTAAATACTGACTGAAACTCCTTGTTCAATTCTTTGCAGATCTCTTCATCCGTCTCAGTGATGCTTCCATCCGCTCTCTTTAGCCTTAAAACCTGTTCTTTTACCTTCAGTTTTCCTCTGATAAAGCTGTGGAAAAGCTTGGGATTTTCCTTAGCCTTCCTGGTGATGTCCCTATGTATGTATGTATGTATATATGCATGCATGCATGTATGTATGTATGTATGTATGTATGTATGTGATTACCTAATTGTGATTACCTAATGTGTTTACGGGAAAGAGCCCAAAGCTCGTATCTTCCCGTCTCCTGATCGGTTCCATTTTATACTTAGTGATACTTATCATACCTGTCCTTAAAACTATGGATTGAGATAGCATTAACTACCTCCTCGCTTAGCGAATTCCAATTATCAACTACTCTTACACTGAAAAAGTATTTCCTTACATCCTGCAAAGAAGTTTTCTTACGAAGCTTCAAACTATGACCTCTAGTTCTAGAGCCAGCCATATCAAAATATCGATCCCTATCCACTCTATCATAGCCATGAAGGAATTTAAAGACTGTCACCATATCCCCCCTCACTCTTCTAGCTTCGAGTGATGGTAAGTCTAATTCCCTCAGCCTCTCATCATAACTGAGATTGCGTATTTCTGGCACCAATTTCGTGGCATGTCTTTGAACTTTTTCAAGCTTAGCTATGTGCTTTTTCAAGTGCGGATTCCAAAAGGGGGCTGCATATTCGAGTTTTGGCCTCACATAGGTTACATAAATATTTCTGAACATTTCCTTGTCCATGTGCCTGAAGGCTACCCTTACATTTGATAAGAATGCATATGCTGCCCTTACTATGCCATTTATATGTATTTCTGGAGACAAATCTGCCGGCATGTTTACTCCTAGATCTCTCTCATTTTCTGTCTCTTGAAGTTGTACTCCAGCCACCGAGTAGTCAAGCTTGGGCCTTCTTGCACTTGTACCCATTCTCATTACCTTACATTTTGAAGTATTGAATTTCATTAGCCACTTTTCTGACCACTCATGCAGATTATTTAGATCCTCCTGAAGTTCTCTACCATTGTTCTCGTTTTTTACTTTCTTCACAATCTTTGCATCATCTGCAAACATATTCATGAATGAATTTACAGACTCTGGTAGGTCATTTACATATACAAGGAACAAAAGTGGCCCTAAAACTGAACCCTGTGGAACTCCACTACTAACTCTTCTCCATTCAGACACTGTCTTACTTTAACCCTCTGTTCCCTTCCTTCTAAGTAAGTTTTTATCCATTCCAAAACATTTCCACCTATTCTAGCCATTGATTGCAGCTTCCTAATAAGTCTCCCATGTGGAACAGTGTCAAACGCTTTCTGGAAGTCTAGGAATATGCAATCTGCCCAGCCCTCTCTTTCCTGTAAGATTTGGCTTACCTCATCATAAAATTCTAATAAGTTTGTTACTGTTGATCTACCTTCTCTGAAGCCATGTTGCCTCACTGACAAAAAGTTGAAGGATTCCAAGTGAAGAGAGATATGTTTCCTTAGTAGTTTCTCCATAACTTTGCAAACTATGCTGGTCAAGGAAACTGGTCTATAGTTCAGAGCCGTATCCCTCCTTCCCTTTTTGAAGATAGGTATCACATTTGCTTGTTTCCAGCATCTTGGAATCTCCCCCGACTCCAGTGACTCCTTAAATATGATACTTAGTGCCACTGATATTGTGTTTGCGCATTTTTTAAGCACATGAGGGGATATGTCATCAGGACCTGTAGCTCTATGAACATCTAAATCCATCAGCGCTTTGCATACCTCTGTGGCTGTAAGGTTGATGTTCTCTAATACCGGCCCTTGAGCTTCTATCACTGCAATCTGAGGGGGTGGGGTATTTTCTACTGTAAATACTGACTGAAACTCCTTGTTCAATTCTTTGCAGATCTCTTCATCCGTCTCAGTGATGCTTCCATCCGCTCTCTTTAGCCTTAAAACCTGTTCTTTTACCTTCAGTTTTCCTCTGATAAAGCTGTGGAAAAGCTTGGGATTTTCTTTTGCCTTCCTGGTGATGTCCCTCTCATAGTCTCTCTCTGCCTCTCTCCTTTTACTTAGGTAGTCATTTCTTGCTCTCTTGTAGGTTTGCCAGGCATTTATGTTTTTTCTCCTCCTATACCTTTTCCAGCATTTGTCTCTCCACTCCTTAGCTCTTTTACACCCATTATGGAACCATTTCTCTCTGGCATGAATTACACCTACTTTGGTGAAAGGTATGCAGCAATCTACTATCTTCCCATATTTCTCACAAAAGATGTCATACATTTCTTGTACAGATTTGTTGTAAAATAAGGTTCTCCAGTCAATAACTGCAAAAAGCTCATTCATTTTGATGTAATCTCCTTTCGGATAGTTCCTCCTCATGTCCTCAGTGCCTCTACTCTCAGGAAGAATATCTTCAATGATATACTCCATCAACAACACACAGTGGTCACTCTTTCCAATTGGTGGTTCATGCTCAAATTTTTCAATATCGAACACATTATCTGTGAACACTAGATCAAGTAGTGATGGCTCATCCCCACCCCTGGCCCTTGTTGGTTCCATTACATGTTGGTGTAGGATATTCCCTTGTACGCAATCTAGGAATCTTGCCCCAAATGAGTCCTCACCACTGTGTGGGTCAAGATTTATCCAATCTATCTCTTTATGATTAAAGTCTCCCATAATCAAAATCCTACATTTTTTTTCCCATGCCATGTTAACAACTGAGTTTATGACTTCAATAGTACCTATATGACTTTCCTCATAAACTTCAAGCCTATTTTGGTTCCTTGGTGGGTTGCATACAACAGTTATTATAATGCTCTCTGACCCATATTTATGCGAGCAACAAGAAATTCCTTGAACTCACTCTCTATAGCCAAGTTTATTTCTTCGACTTGAATCCTTTCACTTATGAGCAGTGCTATCCCTCCACCAGTCCTCTCAGATCTTTCAACCCTTAGTATTCTGAAACCCTTAGGAAAAACTGTGACACTGTTTATGTCCTCACTCAACTTAGTCTCTGTAATTGCTACTATATCTGCCATACTGTTGTGAATCCTATCTTTTAATTCCACTGCCTTACCAGCTAATCCATCAGCATTTGTGTATAACAATCTTAATGAGGCCCCATCCCCTGATCTTCTGTCATTATCTTCTTTATCTCCCCTTTGTCTGGAAGAACTCTGTAATGAAAATTTTTCTTCTCTTCTTCACTTCTTTCATCATTTAACCTTCTTGCCTCTTGCAACAAGTTTTTGATCTTTCCCATCTCTTCCTGTGTTCTGTATTGTCTAATGAACACTTCTTTGAATTCTTGAAGGTCTTTTAGACTTTTTTTTCTCAACAATATTTCCCTACATGTTTCCCCTCTCTCAAAGGTTACTTTCGTTGGTCTCGGCTTTCCTTCCCTCGAATATTTACCTAGTTGGTGTATGTTTACAATATCCTCAGAACCACATACTACTCCAAGCTTTCTTATCAGGTCTACAACCCTAGCTTTATTTTCTTCAAGTCTCCCCTGCCATGTAGGCTCCTGGGACTCGCTTATGCCTGAGATTACCACTGTCTACTCCTTATCAAGTGCCTGTCTGATGAGTGGGTTTGCCCTTTCCATCACAACGTCTTTCATTTTTTCGATTACTGTCTCTTTATAGTCAACTGTTTGTATGTTTTCCAGTGCCACCACCTTTACAGCCTCTTTTACTGCCACATTCCCCTTTAGTGCATCAGCAAAGGACGTTTTCATGGCATCATTTTCCATATTCAGCTCCTGGAACTCTTTTCTGAACTGTTCAATGTTTTCCTTAATCTGGACATTCCAAGCAGCAATCTCGTCTCTCTCAGAAGAGAGCAGTGAACTAACATCTAATTCCTTTAGGTTGTCATTCAGCTGTTTGTTTTTATCTTCTTGTTTAGAAAGTCTAGATTCTAGTTGACTCTTTTCCCCTTCCAGCTTCTTTATTCTTTTTTCTAGTTCCTTTCTCTCCTGCCCTTGTGCTTTATTTGCTTCCTCCAAAG
>JAXCGZ010001998.1:40000-42500 GCA_037179515.1 Halocaridina rubra | reverse complement strand
TTTAATGTGTCTTGTGCCATATGTGGGAACAATGTTTATATCTGTAATTTTTTTTTTATGTGTGACACCGTGACGGGCAAATGTAATTGCTCTCATCGGGCCCGGGCACCAAGGAAAGATTTAAGGAAAAGTAGCCGCTTACAGACATGGCAATAACAAGACCTTGCTAAACAATAAAAAAAAAGACAGACTGAAAGAAATAATAGAAACAATCAGTAGAAGAAAGTAAAGAGAAAAAGATGGGGAGTGTTGTGACCTGTCATATGTGAAGGGATGATAAAAGATGTGTCACGAATACGCCAGAATATTCGGTGTTGGTGTAGTGCTGTCAGGTAGTCACCGTGGCCCAAGCGGTAGCGTCCGCTGCTCTGAGGCGTCAGGTCGAGGGTTCGCGCCCCGCCACGGTCTGAGGTTAGCAAGGGCGTGCACTCAGGGTAACGATTACACCTGCCAAAACAAGTCCTTCACAAGAAGGCAACCGTCCTAGCCCATGGTAGAAAAGGGAGTCCGTGACGTAAAACCGGAACCGGTGTAGTGCTGTCATCAGATTAAGTACAGTTTCAATGGCATCAAAGATAACGTTCCACATTGTAATGTTACCCGTAATGTTTACAATTTGAGAGATTGATTTTTTCACTATATATCACAGCTGTGGAAGGGTCGTATTTTATTGCCATATCAAAATTCGATCCAGTGAAGATGCTGTTATGAACTGACCCCATACATCTATTGGTCTCTGATGAAAGGAAGATGCAAGGGAGAGTGATAGCACTAGAGCCCGACTATATACCTACCACATAGACAGGGCCCAAGCCCCCTCTCCAACCACATGGATCCAGTGATGCCTAGGTAACGGCTGAATTATCAGGTTGATCTATAGGAAATCAACGACCCCCAATTCCTTGCGAAATTTTATCGGTAACGACATAAGACAGTGAAAGCTAATCCCTTCCCGGGCCAGGATCGAACCTTGAGTCAGTATATTACCAGCCCTAATCGCTACCACTCCGCCAAACTATCTCTTTACAATACAGCATGCTTGTTTTTCCCTCTTTTTACGAGTTATATATATATATATATATATATATATATATATATATATATATATATATATATATATATATATATATATATATATATATATTACACACACACACATATATGGTGACAAGTTTGCCAACCCCTGCCTCTCCTTTCCCTCTTAGACGCCTCTTACGATGTACAGGAAGTATAAAATTCACCCTCTGGTAGCTCTATCAATATAACGCGTTTCTGTCACCCAGAAGGTCATGAGTTCGACATCCACTTGTATACAATAAGTAATATTCCTATTACAACGGCCGCCATGGCTGGGTAGTAGTTCAAGCGACTTTGATTGGACAGGTTGTCGGTTCGAAACCCGCCATGGTCTGAGGTTTCACTGGGTAACGGTCGCAGCTGCCAAAATCCAAAGTCCTTCTCAAGAATGCACCGTGTTAGCTCTTAATAGAACCGAAAAACCGAATCACCATTTTCCCTTTATGCCAGACACCGATAGCTAATAAGCATCATAATGAGTCCCCAATTATATTGGGGTGGACACAGACATGTTGGATCTGGGGGATTAAGGCTAAATGTTCTTTCTAGAAGCCCGGCTTTATTAACTTCCTGACTTGCACACTTTACCACTGGGCAACCGAGGCTCTCAAATATAGTTTTATGAAACAATTAGTACCCATTCGAAGGGAGTGCACACAGACATGTTGAAACTAGAGGGATTAAGGCAGGATGCCCGTCGTAACACCCTGCGACTTGTGCACTATACTCATGAGAATCAGTGATACATACATAGACATAAGCCTCATTCCCCCTTGTAAGGGGGGTGGCCGACCCAAGAAACGCGCATTCACCACGATCCACATACACACCTCAACCACTCCTCTCAGCTCCTTGGGGATAGAGGGTTGCCACGTCTCCCACCCTTCCACCCTTCTAAGAGTCAGTGATAATACCATTTAATGAATAGGACGAACATTGGTTGAAATAAAATGTGTTTCTCCTAGAACAAGAAATATAACAAAAAATACAGTTTCTATTCGCATATAGGCTTTTCAGCCTGTCAGAGGGATCAATCAGACAATTGATCCTTCAGAAAGTGTGGCTGGAGTATCAAGATTATTAAAAATAGACCACGCCGCGTTTTTCATAGCGACGATAAAATGATTCTTCACTTACAGTGAGCCATGTGGCAAAAAAAAAAAAAAAAAAAAAAAAGTTATTGCAGGGGCGTCTGCTTTGATAGTGAGCAGTAAACAAGTTGGAAAATCCACGAACAGAGTATGAGAAAGAACGGATGATAAGAATGGGAGAAATGGAGAAGAAAAATGAGGAAAAGTAAAAATGGACAGTTAAAGAAAGATGCAATATAATTGCCTTTTGATTTTCTTTACAAGAACGTTGTAGTGTTGGCAATATAACCGGATCATGTACAGATAATGCCTCTCAGATATCAATTCCTTTG
>JAXCGZ010001998.1:30000-35000 GCA_037179515.1 Halocaridina rubra | reverse complement strand
CATCTCTAATGACTTTTTTTTTACATACATACATATACAAGGCCTCATTCCCCCTTGTAAGGGGGGTGGTCGAGCCAAGAATAGATAGAGTAAGAAATGAGGATATCGGGCAGAGAACGGGTGTTGAGGGGAAGCTGTCGGACTGGTTAGATCAGAGAGTATTGAGTTGATTTGGACACATGGAAAGGATGAGTGATGAATGAATAGCGAAGACAGTGTGAAGTCAAGAAGTGATTGTATTAAGCCAAGTGGAATGACTATTTTACTTTTATTATTTTACATAAAAATGAGAGAGATTGATAGATAGATAGATAGATAGTCAGAGAGAGAGAGGAAAAAACAAGCAATTATCGGAATTATCAATTATGAAAACTATGAGCAGTAAAGACAATGGTTATATGAAAGGATTTACAATAACTCATAATTAATTCTGGAAACTACTTTTCACTTACATTGCAGAGCACTTACAGAGCGATTAAATGAAATGCATAAAAGTCGGCAAAAACTAATGAAAGTTTTGTAAACAAAATATAACAACTAAATTATCGAAATATTATATTTATACTTTCATCTCTTTTTCAGGAACATCAAGACACGGAATCAGTTCGTATAATTACAAATAAGAAGACAACCTACATAAAGCAAGGCTTAAGGCGCTCACCATGTCTCTCTGGCCCTATTTTTTGCTTGTAATGGTGTCTAGTAATTGTGCCATTGCTCAATCACCCAACGATGAGTCAGATCAAAGTAACAGTAGTTATTCCATGACAGGATGCTGCCCACCTGGTCATGGTATTCTCCCTACTCATACTTGTGTTCCTTTTGATTCTTCACAACAACTCATAACTTTCAAAGATTCTAATGATAGTGCTTGGGACATGGCGTGTGACGAAGGCCAAGTGCTTCATCAGGTTAATCTGACTGACATAGCTACACACGTCATGGATAATGAAGTTCTCCTGGCATGGCGATCACCTCAGACGTTTTCATGGATATTGCTCGAAACCTACTGCGTGGCTCCTTCGGCAATAAGTGACCCCGAAAATGAAGTACAATACGTTGTTGCCTTCTGCTACAATGATCCAATGATACAATGGCAGAGGGATGAAATGGCTTGTCAAAATGCAACATGCGTCAGGAAATGTTGTCCTTCTGGGCAAATATTTAACACTTCTTCCTGTCAGACACCCATTGATGGAAGTGCCTGGCAGCCTCATTTTCAGTTTAAAGACGACGATGTAGAACAAGAACCTTCAGATATGATGATCGTTTATGGAATTCCACAGTGCCAACAGTCCTTCTTAGGTGACGACTATTCCTTGTTAATGTCGGGATATCTAAAACTTTCGGATTTCCCTGAAGAAATAACTTCCAACAGTTACTGTCTTGATATGTTTACAACAGATACTGGCGAGACTGTGGAGAGATCAGTTATCTGTCTCTCTGAAGATGACGGTTTCTGCTGGTGGAGACATTTCATAGTGGACACTCTCTTTATGAGCATTTCCTGTGTCTTCCTGGGAATAACTTGGCTAATTTATATCAGTGTTAAAGAACTGAGAGGCAGTACAAACGGTCGGAGCATGATTTCTTTCTTAACAGCCCTTTTCGCCGCCTTTGTCACCATCCTCGTCAACAGACATCACAGAGAATCATTCTCAGCCTTCCAGTGCTCTCTCACAGGTAGGTAATTTCTGAATAACCTTAGTAACTTGTATTACCATTGTCTCCTCTTCATTTTCCTTATCGTTCCTTTATCTTTATGCAACAAACTCAGGTTCTTCAGTGCATTATATCAGCATACATGTCATATATTTTCTCTGTATACATAGTTTTCACTTAAATATCATACACACATACACGCACGCACACACACAGAGATTTGTCTCCGGAAATGCACATAAATGGCATAGTAAGAACTGAATATGTTTTATTAGCAAATGTAAGTGTAGCCTTCAGGCACATGGACAAGGGAATGTTCAGAAATATTTATGTAACTTATGTGAGGTCAAAGTTTGAATACGCAGCCCCTTTATGAAATCCGCACTTAAAAAAAACAGCATATAAATAAGTTGGAAAAAGTTCAAAGACATGCCATGAAACTGGTGCGAGAAATACGCAATCTCAGTTATGAGGAGAGGTTGATGAAATTACACTTACCATCACTCGAAGCTAGAAGAATGAAGGGGATATGATAATAACATAATTGTGCTTACGGGAAAGAGCTCCATGCTCGTATTTCCCCGTCTCATGGTCGGTTCAATTTTTGTACATAATGATACTTCTCATACTTGTCCTAAAATGCGTAGTTGGTTTTGACAGAGTGGATAGGGATCGATTTTTTATATGGCTGCCTCTAGAACTAGAGGTCTTAGTTTGAAGCTTCGCAAGAAAACTTGTTTGCAAGATATGAGGAAGTACTTTTTAGTGTAAGAGTAGTGATGATTGGAATTCGCTTGGCGAAGAGGTTGTTAGTGCTAACTCAATTCATAGTTTTAATAACAAATACGATAAGAATCATTGAATATAAAAATGGAGCCGACCATGAGACGGGGAGTTACGAGCTCTTTCCCATAAGCACAATTTGGCAATTACACTCACACACACACATACATACACACACACACACACACATACTTCGAAGCAGAAAATAAGGAAGTACATTTTTAGTGTAAGAATAGTTGATAATTGGAATTCACCTAAAGTCCCAAAATTGTACAGTTCTTCTTATTTGCTACAAGCTGTTCAAAAACATTAACTCCTTTGACAGTTTCTCATTTAAAGAAAAAAAAAAGGAGTTATATCTTTGTTGTATAAAGGAGAGAAGAATTATTTCCGGATCTTGTAAACAGGAGTAACAGCTGGCCAGAAAGCAGGAAGTAACCTAACCTAACCTAACCTAATCCCACTTAACCTAAAGTAACATAAAAATTGACGGGGTCATCTAACTTTACATGGGCTTCTGGGGGTTACTAATTTTTACAAGATCTCCAAACAACAGTCTCCTTTTCACTCCAATGGTATCCTCCTACGCTTCAATGACGACCTGAGGTCTAAAGGTTTGTTGGGTGATGAGGTATGGGACAGGAACATATGGAGAACACTGGCCAGAAACATCGACCCCACATAGAAGTGGGGAAAGATGTAGACGAAGAAGAAGAAGGTACCAGCCAAGTCTATCTATATACATGAGCTATTGTTCCCATTATAAGGGGAATGGTTAAGTCGAGGCAAAACACTCTGACTCTGTGGGAAGAGAAAATACAGAGGAGGAGATTCATAGTCCCCTCGCTCCGCCACATATAGACAACTCTTAAGACATTCAGAGGAACACGGAGGAAGTATTCTCGCCCCTCTCACTTAGGGAGAACCAGACAAGTACGAATATAAATAAAGTTTTAACCATTATACAATGTTTTATTCTTTCCAGTTGTTTTAAGTCACTTCAGCATCTTGGCCACATATTTCTACAGTGTTTTAATCTTTCCAGGCGTTTTAAGTCACTTCAGCATCTTGGCCACATTTTTCTACAGTGTTTTAATCTTTCTAGGTGTTTTAAGTCACTTCAGTATCTTGGTCACATTTTATACAGTGTTTTAATCTTTCTAGGTGTTTTAAGTCACTTCAGCATCTTGGCCACATTTTTCTACAGTGCTTTAATCTTTCCAGGAGTTTTTAGTCATTTCAGCATCTTGGCCACATTTTTTAACAGTGTTTTAATCTTTCCAGGTGTTTTAAGTCACTTCAGCATCTTGGCCACATTTTTCTGGCTCAACGTTTTGTGTTACCACATCTGGAATTGCCTGAGGTAAGTGATGCAGGAAACCGTATCACTAAACAACATCCATCTGGCTTCCCTTCAAAACGCATAAATCTTTCTGTTCTTTATTTGTGGCCAGGTTGGTAGTACGCGCGACTGTGATGCGTCAGGTCGTCGGTTTGAGACCCCCAATGGTCAGAGGTTAGAAAGGGTATTCACTCAGGCTAACGGCTACACTGCCAAATCCGAAATCTTTCGAAGGTGGGCACCATCCTAGCCCTTAATAAAATAAAGAAAGGGGGTCCGTGACTTAAAACCGGATCACATCACAATGTAGTTTATTACTCACTTAACAAAAAAAAAAAAAGAGTAAGGTTATGAGGTGTACAAGAAATGAGGATGGCGCTGGATTGAATGTTATGTTAAATGGAGAGACACTTGAGGAGGTTAATCAGTTTCAGTATTTAGGCTCGGTTATAGCTGCAAATGGTGGAGTGGAAGCAGATGTGTGTCACAGAGTGAATGAAGGATGTAAGGTGTTGGGTGCACTGAAAGGAGTGATGAAGAATAGAGGGTTGGAAATTAATGTTAAGAAAGTTTTGTATGAGAAAGTGGTTGTGCCAACTGTGATGTATGGATCAGAGTTATGGGGTATGAAAGTAAGTGAGAGACGGAAACTAAATGTGTTTGAGATGAAATGACTGAGGAGTATGATTGATGTATCTCGATTGGATAGGGTTAGGAATGAAGTGGTGAGAGCAAGAACGGGTGTGAGGAGAGAAATTGCAGCCAGAGTAGATATGAAT
Organism: Halocaridina rubra; assembly: GCA_037179515.1. Lineage (NCBI taxonomy): Eukaryota > Metazoa > Arthropoda > Malacostraca > Decapoda > Atyidae > Halocaridina > Halocaridina rubra. Next base: position 30,434 of record JAXCGZ010001998.1, on the reverse strand, counting down.
GTTCTGAGATGGTTTGGCCATGTGGAAAGGATAGATGATGAAAGGCTGCTGAAAAAGGTGATGAATGCGAGAGTTGATGGGAGAAATGCTAGAGGGAGGCCTAGGTTTGGATGGATGGATGGAGTAAGGAGAGCCCTGAATGATAGGAGGATGGATGTGAGGGAAGCAAGCGAACGTGCTAGGAATAGGAATGAGTGGCGAGCGATTGTGATGCGGCTCTGATGGGCATCTGCTGTTACCACGGGGCTGCATCTTACAGAGATAGCCCTGTGGTAGGGGCAGTAGGAGGAGCTGGCAGTTGTGAAGCGACACAGGTTGTGGAAGAGCTGGGAGGATGGGCTGTGGCACTCCAGCAGTGCCATCTAAACGGTCGCTCGTCATTGCCCATAGAGCAAAGTAATCCCCCTATTTGTTTTCCTTTCTTGATGTCGGCT
>JAXCGZ010001998.1:0-25000 GCA_037179515.1 Halocaridina rubra | reverse complement strand
GAATATTTTCCTTTCTTTTCCAGATCTTCACAAAGTGCTGCGGCAAGACACAATACGACGTAGATGGCAACACTGTCACTTGCACAAGGGATAACTTTGTGGAATTGCTGGACAGAGAGAAAATTTGATACAAAGGATTCATAAACGCTCTGATGACTCTCTTGGGTTGTCTATAGAACCATGGCGTGTAAAGTCTCTATAGTAGGCATTCCCAACTGGGGTGCAGCAAGGTCGGGGTAGGGGTGCCACAGAATTTGAGTCATTGAAAGAACCATGGCATGTCAAGACCCTATAGCAGTGATTCCCAACCAGGGTGGTGAGGCACTCTTAGGGTACCGTGACGTGGGCTCTGGGTGTCAGATAATTTGGAAATGTTGGGTTGTCTAAAGAACAATGGTGTGTCAAGTCTCTACAGCAGTGTTTCCCAACCTGTGCCGAGGCATCCTAGGGAGCCACGGGGTGGGCTAGGAGTGCCACAGAATATGGAATTGTTGGGTTTTCTAGAGAATCATTGCATGTTTAGTCTCTAAGCAGTAATTCCAAAACGGGGTGCTGAGGTACCCTAGGTGCAACGAGGTGGGTAGGGGTGCCACAGAATTGAGCATTTTTGGTTCGTCTAGAGAGCCATGGCATGTCAAGTTTCTATAGCAATTGCTTCTCAAATAGGGCAATGAGGCATCCTAAGGTACCGTTAGGTGGGCTAGGGGTGCCACGGAATTTGGCATTGTAGGATCGTCTAATGAACCATGGCAAGTCAAGTCTCTATAACAGTGATTGCCAAATAGGGTGCCGCCAGGTGGGTTAGGGGTGCCATGGAATTTGGAAACGAAAAAGTAATTTGGATTTATAAAAAATCTTGCTGCATGGATGATTAGTTCTTGAAAAGTTGTTGACAGTGGCTGTCAGTGATGAAAGCAATGGAGCTGTCATGTGTATTAATATGATATATTCCTCCATATAAAAAAAAAACAATAAATTCAAACTGCTATCAAGGGTAAGCCAAGATTCCAATTACCTTTACAAAGGTGCCTCAAGTCAAAGAAGGTTGGGAATCCCTGCTCCATAATATAGATCAGGGGTCGGCAACCTTTTGCTAACAATGTGCCGACTTAGGGTTTTAAATCACTCAGTGTGCCAACCGCATACGTATTATTTTACAAGTCAAAGTCAATATACCTGCTATACAATATATTTTATATAGTAATATATACAATAATATGTAAACCAATTGCTACAAAGTAGAAAGAATCAAAGAAATGACATGTTGTGACCCAACGAACACTGTTAAATTTTAAGAAGTGACGCGTGATGCGGCTGAGTGCCATAGGAATTTGCTTGGCGTGCCACGTATGGCACACGTGCCGTAGGTTGCCGACCCCTGGTATAGATCACAACGAGGGAATTGTCAAAAATTCACTGTGGTCAAGTTTGTCAAAGAGTAGTACAATTATTTAAGTAATTCTTCCAATTCAAATGACTCTCCTCTAAAATTCAACTTTTGAGATGTACTGTGTTATTACATTATAATATTTATTTTTTTTTATTTATCAACTACAAGTACTTATATCTATTTTCAATATAAGATTCGTGATGGATTCTAAATAGTAAGTATTGAGACAAAATAGGTTTTCTATGAATTGTGGATAATATAACATCACTATTCATCTCTTGATATATTAGTTAGCTTTTTATATTATATTTATCATATTTTCATTAGTTTGTTTGAGGTTGGCATGCTTCACGGAAGAAGGGCCATGCCCATTTGAAATAGTGCCACATTGCTGATTCACAAATTCCAGATTCCCATTTTGTCGAGTCCACTTTGCTGATTCTCAAATTGCCGAATCGTATTAAACACAATGTAATGTAACTATCAACCACCGAACCTAACCTAACCAAAACTAAATCAAGGATTTTATATTAGGAATATACTGATAATAAATTCAGATTATCAGGTGTTGGCAAAATGGGAATCGGGAATTTGAATGTTAGCAATTTGGGAATCGAAAACCTGGAATGCTACCGCCCATTTACCGTGTACTGGGTGATTTAAGCAGCCCTTTATTTCTAAGGAGCTAAGAGGAGTATTCGATGTGTATTAGCTTCTGGTGCATATGTGGTTTAACTCGGCCACCCCTATTACCAGGGAAATTGCGGCCACTGTGTATGTATGTATGTAATTAGCGTATTATTTTTCATGGCATCTCTCATATGAATACTACGCATAAAATGCATAATTTTTTTGCCTTTCATTACATTCAGAGACTTGAGCTGTGCCTTACAAGCTTATGTTAAGTTTTTGTAAATGAATAATGTTCATGAGTCTTACATTATTCATATAATTTTCTTTAAACTCGTTAATAAAATAATAAATTATATACTGTATTCGTTTTTACTCTGTTTTTACTATTTCCAAAACGAATATAGATTGTCATTATTATTTTTCCTTAATGAATCTTAAACTTTCTTGGCTCAACTTTTCAGATATTCGTAATAATAATAATAATAATAATAATAATAATAATAATAATAATAATAATAATAATAATAATAATAATAATAATAATAATAATAATATCATTATTATTATTATTATTATTATTTTAAACAAGCAACAAAATCAGATTCTAAAACTATAAACCAGATGGCTCCAGCAGGGCTAAGAACTTCTTGACGAAAAAAAAAAACAAAAAAACAACTTGGTGAGGAAAAGGAAAAAAAAGACAATAAAAAAAAAATTATATAATAAGATACAACTCGGTATTGCAATACACGCATTATTCCACAATTATTTTAAAATTTAGGCAGGTACAGTCTGCTCAAAAAAAAAAAAAAAATAAATCATCCATCCTCCTATCATTCCGGGCTCTCCTTACTCCATCCACCCAAACCTAGGCCTCCCTCTAGCATTTCTCCCATCAACTCTCGCATTCATCACCTTTTCCAGCAGTCTTCCATCATCCCTTTTGAGGTCACTGCATACTCCAAGCATGGAAACTACTACAGCCTTATATCTTGCTTTCGCTAATCTAGGTACCTCCACATCGAAGTCAATTTATTTTTTTTATTTCATCTCAAAGAGTTTTTTGGATGCATTTTTTTTTTGGGGGGGGGTTCCTACGGCAATCTTCCTTTGTGGCCATATCCTCCAAATTTCATCCTTTCTGTTCCAGATATTCTCTGAAGCCTGACAGTCTGTTTATTACTTGTCTCATCAGAGTAATCAGTTTTACGTCACAGACTCCCTCTTCTACTAAGGGCTAGGACGGTGCTTTCTTACCAAGGACTTTGGTTTTGGCAGAGTATGACCGTTACCGTGAGTGAACACCCTTTCTAACCTTTGACCGTGGCGGATCTCGAACCCAAGACCTGACAAATCAAAGTCACGAGTGTTACCATTCAGCCACGGCTGCCACTTATTGCTTGCCTCACTCTAATTTCTAAAACGTGGAAAAATGGGATTATGGAATAAAAATAGAGTGGAAAAAACTAAGAAATATTAGACAAATAAATGGCAGAAATATTAGACACATGAAAGGCAGAAATATTAGGCACATGAATGGCAGAGGCAAGGGAGAGTGATAACAAAGAACCCAACTACATACATACCATATAGGCAAAGTCAAAGCACCCTCTCCAAGAGGGCCTATTGATCTCCAGGCTATGGCTGGATAGTCGAATAACTTTAGGAAACAGCAGATTCCCCAATTAATTTCCCAATTTAAACGGTAACGACATGAAACAGTGAAAAATTATTCAAACCAGGGCCAGGTTAGAATCTGAGGATAGTATATTACTGGCCCTAGACGCTACCACTTTGCCAAAACTAACTTTATTTAATATTCTGTTTTTAATAATATGAGTAAACTAAGATTTAGAACTGGAGACCAAAGCGTAGGTGGATGGATTGCATCAATGACGACCTGAGGTCCAAAGGTTTGTTGGGTGATGAGGTATGGGACAGGAACATAAGGAGAACACTGGCCAGAAACATCGACCCCACATAAAAGTGGGAAAAGATGTAGACGAAGAAGAAGAAGAAGATTTAGAACGTGGGGGAGGGTCACAGAATTAGTGTTTTCTTCTACTTAAGAAGATATGAAGAGTGAACCGTGTGCATTATGAGACAGACTATAGAATTATTAATTACACAACAATCCTCGTGTTATTTATCAGTCCCCATTATGGGGTGGACACAGAGTGTGGCTGGGGAATTAAGCCTGGATGCCCTTCCCAACACTCCACGGTGGACTCGATCACTGGTATGTCAACTCCTGAGTCTTCTTCTTCTTCTTCCTCTATTTGCGTTCCCATTTTCATATGGGGTCGCATCTCTTCACTAGTCGTCTCCACTGGTTCCGGTCCATCACTTGCTCCTCCTCCAGCTGTCTCTCTCTGAGATCCTCCTTCAGTCGGTCCTTCCACCGTAGTTTAGGTCTTCCTCGTCTACGTCTGCCCTCCACGTCCATCTCCATCACTCTCACACCCACGTAGTCTTCTTCTCTCCTCTTCACATGACCGAACCACTGTAATCTCCTCTCCTGCGCTTTCGCCGACGCCTCCACCACCTTCACTGTACCTCTGATCCGGTCATTTCGTATCCTGTCCTCCCTCGTCACCCCACACATCCACCTCAGCATTCTCATTTCTGCGACATCTATCTTCCTATCTTGAACCTTTTTCACCGGCCACGTCTCCGCTCCGTACAGCAACGCTGGTCTCACAACTGACTTGTACACTTTTCCTTTCACTCTAGCACTGATTTTCTTGTCACATAGCACCCCTGATGTTCTCTTCCAGCTGTTCCACGCTACCTGGATCCTCCCTCGGCTACCGTGGTCCCCATACTGTAGAATTGATAATTACTAATCTTAAAAGTGCGACGTATTCTGCACCAGAAGAAAAAAAAAACGAAAATAAAAAAGCTGGCTATAACAGATAAGTGTCGAATTCTTTAGATAAAAAAAAGACAAAGTGACACTTTAATTACTGGTGAAGATCTCTGGCAGAATGCAAACTTTCTTCTTTATTTTAGATTAAGGACATGAAAGGCAACCATTCTTGGGAATGCCTATCACAGAGTCCCATAATCGCGGCTACCAATCGAAAGCAATACAGTTATGACAAAGATCATTGCCAAAACAGCTTTCACAGTCATGTAAATCGAGAATGGGAGTATTTGGGGCCACCCTTTTGGCGCCGCTCTTTTGTTGTTGCCATTTTGGCTCTAAGCTAGTCTAACTAGGTTAGGTTAGATTAGGTTAGTGCTAATTAAACTATTTATTTATTTATTAAAGGCGCCAAAACAGCAGAGCGCCAAAAGAGCAGCGCCAAAAAGTACCCGACCCATATAAACCTACTTTTGGGACTCCGACCACTGAGTCCTGAATCCACCACCACCATCACCAGCCACCAAGCTAAAGCTTTACGCCCATACCAAATACCAACACCAAAATGAACGCAGTTAGTACACAGAGTTACTTATAGTCTCGCTCTTACGACCTTCGTATTCTTACCTATAGTCTCGCTCTTACGACCTTCGTATTCTAACCTATGGTCTCGCTCTTACGACCTTCGTATATTTTTATATTCTCTTTACCAACATTTGTGGGAGTGACGCCCTTATACTCGTGAGATAGTTAAACCTGGAGTTTTGGTCGTGATCCAAATGCTGGCTGAAACTCGTTGCAAATGAAGGCTGTGCTCCAGGAGTTTTGGTAACGATATCTGCCAGAGATGTATTACCTTTGATATTATAATTATTCAGTTGAAAGGCAACCACCCTTGGGGATTCTCAGCACAGAATTCCAGAATCGTGGCCACCAACCTCCATAGAATCCCAGAATCGTGGCCACCAACCACCTTCAAGATGTGACAGAGATCATTACAAGAATTCCTAGGTTGACTATACCATGAACGCTAGATAGATTACACAACAGTACTCACTAATCACCACTACAATAAATAACAGAATGCTATACTTAAATGGTAAATAGTTTTGCTTCCAAAGTTTTGAATACTCTCTAATTCCGTCAGCTAATGAGTTATTACCATATATGTTCAGTGTTCCGAAGGCCACTGTAAGCTTTTGGAGGTTTCGGTTTGTCTCTCCTTTTATTGGCCACAACTTCCACTCCGTGCACTGGTTCCTCTACTACAACAACGTCCTCTACCTCATATTCCTCATAACTGACATGCTTTAAGTAATGTTCACACTGCTTGATTAAACAATAGATATTTTCGTAGTAAAACAGTGTATTTTTTATAAACATCGTCTGTACATTAGTTAGCATATCGAGGTCAATCTTTTCATCGTTAACATACTCGTTGTAAGGTACGTCTGCAGCGGCTTCAGACAAAACACAATTCAAGTATATATCCAGCCCCGATGCTAAGATGAAAAGCCTCACAAGAAAGTGATTCAACCCTACTATGCGTTCTTGCGGTGGCAGCCGACACAAAGCCTCATAGAGATCACCAATTTCAATGCATCTCATTAAAGAGGGATTTTTGAGTACTGCTAAAAATGCCTCCAAACATATCTCAAGCTCCGTCGAATAGAATTCGTGCGCTTGGCAGAAGCAGATTCCATCCTCAGCAATGGATATGCTTTCATGTTCTTCGGTTAGTGGCTGGTCGGGAATAGAATAACTTTCATCACGAACACTGCCATTTGGGGCATTATCGTCTGCTTCCTCGTCAGTTATCGAGAATTTGGATATCCCTACAGGCAACGATAACCAGCCTTTATCATAGGTGTTCCGATATTGCGATGATCTTTCATTTTCTTCGGCTACTGGCTGGTCAGGAATAGAAGGACTTCCATCACTCACACTGCCATCTGGGATACTATCTTCTATTCCCTCATCAATCGGGCACTTGCATTGCTCAGATGGAGGACGCAACAAATTAGCCGTTCCTAAAGGCAATGTTAAATTGCATTTATCACATGTGTCCCAATAATCTTGCAAGCGACTCACTGTGGTAAACAACATGCATGTGAGTATGTCTCCTGGTTCGGTAATGTTTTCTCCGGTAGGTAACTCACCCAAGTTTATTAAGGATATCACATTATCAGATAAGTATTCTATATTTTCTTGTCCATGGGGTAGATAATGGGGCCCGTTTTTGAATTCGGCTTCAAAGACACAGGGAAGCTTTATCTGCCCATTCTCATCCAAGTCTAACTCTTCCTCGCTCTCTTGGTTATCTGGTTCCGTCACTGCATTATCGTCTTCGTCACTCTCCTTGCTATCCTCTGACTCTCTGTCCTTCAAATCATTATCATCGTCGACTTCGGAATATTCATCCTCACCAAGGGCGCCTTCGTTGAAGTCACTCTCTTCGCTATCCTCTGACTCTCTGTCCTCCAAATCACTATCATCGTCGTCTTCGTAATATTCATCATCATCAACGATGTCTTCTTTGAAATCATCGTGCGTATACTTCTTACGAGGGGCACGACTCGTGACATCTTCTATATCACTAGAACTGTCGAGAGGAATGTCATAAAGACTTTCATAGAGTACCAAAGGCTCACTGGAATCTGAAGACGCAGAGCTTCCCTCAATAAATTTCTGCCTCTTTACCATCTTCTGCCCTCCCATCACCCTGTCAATCTTCCTACACATTTTTGATACATATTGTTCACAGGCCTCATCTAATGCTTTCTCCTTGTATTCATTTCCAATTCTGGGAATTTCTTCAACGGATGTGGTACTTTCCTCGTCGCTAGATACACTTTCGCTGTTACTAGAGACTTCCGTTTCGGATGGCTCCGTGTCCTTCCTCACTTCCATCTCTTCAACTAACAAGATTTGTTTATCTTGTCCAACATATTCATTATTTAAGTGCTCACAAGAAAAAGAACTATTTTCTGGTTTTGGTGACGTTGAAGAATGTGTTATAGTCGAAATTATAACCAGAACTACCATGACTATGGTGCTTACAAGCAAGGGACACCAAGTCATACCTTCCTTTGTTTCCAAGAAGAGGACCTCTGGCTCATTCAGAATAAATTTTTTCCCAATGATAGGAATCATTTTCCAAGATTCGTTCCATACGAGAACGCTATTGAGGTAGTTATCATGCTTGGCCAGTAACGTGTCAAATGGATCGCTGGTGGAAAAAATATAATTAATAAACTGAACCTCCTTCATAAGCTGGGGATTTGGGGGTCTAGGGAAGGCAGGAATGACCTTTTGCATAAAAGATAATTTCCTCATGAATTCCAAAACCCTCACTAATGTGGAGCCAGGTGATAACGCCTCGTTGACACCTGCAATAGATTCCAACATGGTTCCAATAACCGAACATCTTTCTCTGTAAGAAAAATACTCCAGAGTTATGAAAGTTGATGCAATGGCTAACACAGCGAGGAAGTTATACAAATACGTAATCATTGTTTATGGTTAATTTCTTATAAAGCAATGCCCATATAGCATACATGAGGGTTTGGTATCCAGGTTTCCCACTCTTACACAACTCTCATTCAGAGATGTCTTCGCGTCTATGTCTAGGCCGAGGAACATTCGACAGATATCAACCTGCATCTCTCAAGGGAGTAAGGTCGCGATCCCTCGACCTGATGGAGAAGTTTCGTGAGCACTACCACTCTGCCACGGTGACCACCCATGCTGCGAATATATATGAAATAGTCAAAAATCTATTGTAAGTTCGAGGCGTTGACCATATGAAAGACACTCAACTTTTAGCTAGAATCCGGCTTGAGGCCAGTGTCTGGTATTTTCCTCAGTGATCATTATTGATACCAAATGAAAATAATCTCCATGAAAGAAATTCCGGATTTTGAGGCCAAGACTTCGAAGAAGAAGAGCTGTCTCTGGATTCCTCAGAAGACTGATGAGTCTCTTTTATTACAGCTGTTGAAGACACTGCATAGACTCCGAAATATGGTTGATTTATAAAATGTATCCGAAATAATTATTAAAAAAATTAAATTAATTAAATTAGAGAATTATATTCATAAAGAAGAGGTGGTAACAGATAAAAACATCTGTTATTCGCATTCAATATTTTACAAAATATGAAAAAAATTTGATTTAACATAGTTAACCATGACAAGTTCTCTCTAATATAATAGTAGAAAACGTTATTCGATGGCTGACTATGAAACATTTCCACTGGGAAAAAATAAATAAATAATATATATATATATATATATATATATATATATATATATATATATATATATATATATATATATATATATATATATATATATATATATATATATATATATATATATATATATATATATATATTTTTTTTTTTTTTTAAATATATTAAATAACAATATAATAATTATATTAATAATTATTATTATTATTATCTAATTATTCAACATATAAGTTATTTTATTAATCAAATGTTTAACCTAACGAGGAAATAATAATAATAATAATAATTATAATAATAATAAAAATAATAATAATAATAATAATAATAATAATAATAATAATAATAATAATAATAATAATAATAATAATAATAATAATAATAATAATAAAAATAATAATAATAATAATTATAACAATAATAATAATAAAAATAATAATAATAATAAAAGAAGAAGAAAAAAACGACGCCATATTTGCTTAACTCAAGGAAACATTATGGGATTCTCCTCTTTAAATGCATATCACAAAATTAATTAATTACAGCTTAAGTGCTTTAAGAATACACTAGTTCTACAGTAGTAAAAATATTATCTTTTTTTTATGATTGTGACACCAGGACGTGCCAAAAAAAATAAAATAAGATAAAACAGCCCCCACCGAGCCTGGGCACGAAGAATACATTAAGTAAAAAGTAACAGAGATGGAGAGTGTAATGACGTGTCAGATGTGAAGGGATAATAAGAGGTGTGTAATGAATATCCAAGAATATTCAATGTTGATGTAGGCATAACAAATAACCATAACTGAAGGAAGACTTAACATCGAACAGTCATGGACAGTCCTATTCATGCTTAAAAATCCTTCAGCTGTAGTATCGCAACGGGCGGCTGGTGCCATGGGCCAACCTACTACTGGTAAGATATTTAAGTTACAATTACCCTCACATGCATACAACTGTACTCACAAGGAACATATTAAAAAAAAAAACACACGACGGGAAAACATATATTAGGAGCCTATGGGTACCTCTGAAAACAGCCAAATTAGGCACCCATGAAATCCACGCTCGCGCACGTGACCTCTTGGAACCAGTTCCTTAAAACGTTCCTAGTAGTGTCATTTACATATTAAGAAAAAATAAAAAATATAAATAATAGACTTAAAATGCAAAGTCCGCAATATTATCGATGTGATCGCATGATTCTTTACTTATCAATAAACAAGTAATGTATTTATATTATCCTAGGAAGGGTAACATTAGGAAAAAAAATAGAAAAATTTAAAGAAAAGTAAGGTTTAGTTTAAAAGAAAAAAAAAAGTTTCCTTTCAAATTCTGTACTGATGTCATGTTCCGGTTTTACGTCACGGACTCCCTTCTCAACCAAGGGCCAGGACGTTTGCCTTCTTGTGAAGGACCCGTTTTGGCGGATGTTGGAATGTCCATATAAATGAAAAAAAGATATTGACATATTAATTATAGATATACTTAAGTCGCATTCACCATATACTTCTAAAAATAAAGGTGAATATTACGAAAGTTCTTAAGAATAAAGATTATTTTGAATATATAGATGTACACTTGTTATATTCTCTTAAATTTCAATATTAATAGTCAAACTTACGATTTTTCTTAAGGATAAAGTAGGGAATTTTAAGTTCAAATGCACTTGGCCCATATTCATCGTATCTAATGCTAGTATAATAAGTGAAACTGGTAACGCGCTGGCTTCGCATTCACGAGGTCGAAAGATCGGTTCCCGTCCAAGACCGAGAGTTTAAACTGTTTACTGGCAGGAACTGCTGTGGTTGGACACCACAGTGGGGGGTATTGGGGCTTGCCCTGACTGACGAATACCCATTGTATTGAACTGGAAATAAAGTTTGTTTGTTTGTTTTGTTTTGTTTTAAAGGTAAGAAATAAAATATGAAAGAAAAATGTATTCATGTCATATGTATATCTAATTCCAGAATTAAGTCTTATTCGCCATATTGAATTCTAGAATTCTAGGTAATTCTTGCGATCTTTCTTAACGCTTCGCTTTTTTTTTTCAATTCGTGGATTTATTTATTTACTTATATATTTTATTTATTTATTTATTTATTTAATTATTTGTTTTTATGTATAATTTAAAGCTCTTGTATACTGTATACATCAAACATAAACAAAGACAGTTTCTGCTTAATATACTTGTTTATTATGTAATTATTTATTTCTTTGTTTAGTCATTTATACGCAACTCGTTGGTTCGCATTAGCTTTAATATTTACTTAGAATATAATTATCTAATTGTTTTTATCTGATTGTTATCAAATTACACACACACACATACACGTGTGATATATATATATATATATATATATATATATATATATATATATATATATATATATATATATATATAATTGTAGTCACCGTGGATCAAGCGGTAGCGTCCGCGACTTTGAGGCGTCAGGTCGAGGGTTCGCGCCCCGTCACGGTCTGAGGTTAGCAAGGGCATGCACTCAGGGTAACGATTACATCTGCAAAAACAAGTCCTTCGCAAGAAGGCAACCGTCCTAGCCCTTGGTTGAAAAGGGAGTCCGTGACGTAAAACCGGAACAACATGTGTTCACTGGGGACAATATTGAAGCATTATGGCCATTCGGATGAAAAATCCGAGCGTTAATATAATATGCATTATTTTTTATATGAATAAGGTCCTAATTAGTACCAGATTACCGATTCCCAAATTCCCGATTCCCATATTGCCGACTCTTATTTAAATCAACGTAACTATAAACCACCTGATCTAAACTCAACAAACCTAACCTATATGAATTCCTAAAATCATTCTAAGTGTACTATACTACTAATAAATTCAGATTATTAGGTATCAGGAATATGGGAATCGGGAATATAGGAATCGGGAATATGGGCATCGGCAATTTAGGAATCGGCAATATAGGAATCGGCAATTTGGGAATCGGCAATTGGGCATCGGGAATATGGGAATTGGTAATATGGGAATCACCAATATGGGAATTGGCAATTCAGATTATTAGGTATCAGGAATATGGGCACCGGGAATATAGGAATCGGGAATATGGACATCGACAATTTAGGAATCGGCAATTTGGAAATCGGCAATTGGGCATCGGGAATATGGGAATTGGCAATATGGGAATCGCCAATATGGGAATTGGCAATATGGGAATCGGCAATATGGCAATCGGCTAACTGGAACACGACTCTAGACTCCGAGATAATTCTCAAAATACAAACATCTGCGGAATTCATAACCACATAATTGCCATAATTAAGCTCCAGGGGATTTAATTACCATTTTTTCGTTGACGAGTTAATTAAGTCCAGACAACGTCTCGTAAACAAGTCGCTTTGTTCATTCACCGTGACACAGACAACAGACAAAATTGTATTACACCTATTCATAATAATTTTGGATCTCTTTTTACCGTTACCAGGGGAAGTCCGTTTCCTGGGGACACCGCGACTGCGCAGGAGTTAAAGCACTTTAAAGGGGGGTTTACACGGTCAAACGGTTCGTCGAACGCGATTCGACAGACAAGTGTTTGAAATGATGTTCGAATGTGTGAACAGGGCTACTTGGTTGTCGAACACGTTTGTCGAACGCGTTCGACAACCAAATACCCCGTTCACACACATTCGAACATCACTTCAAACACTTGTCTGTCGAACTGCGTTCGACGAACCGTTTGACCGTGTAAACCCCCATTTACTCAGGAAGTAACAACCCCGTGTTCGACCCATCAATAATTTTTAAGAAGGTCAGCCAGCCTTAATGCCTCAGAACCCACCTGGGAACAAGTAAAGATAACGACCCCCAGTATACCGGGAGCCGTTATCTAGACATGATCCCCAACATGTGTACATATGTAGGTCCGTTTCTCTGTCTGTCTAACCACAATCCGTCATGCCTTCATCACGATTTTTATCATAACGGAGAGTTGCTCCTTAGTCACGCGATTTCACATAAAAATAGTAATAATATCCTCTATGCAAAAACCTTTAATAGAGGTTCAACTAGACAGATATTAAAAAGATATAAAAATTCGCAGACCTGGGGACCCTTTTTCCAGGCAATCTTCGCCTCTGAGTACGGTAATCGCTCCACGCCTATCTCTCAAAGTCACAGGTGAAAGCACTAATGGCTCTATCATATGACCTAGGGAAGAATATTATCAAAGATGATGGACTGATAACACCGCTTGGGTGCTTGCAGTTAGAAGTCGTTAGGTTAATTATAAAGCGATTAGAATATATTTAAATTAAAGTGAGACTATGAGACAATCTTTAAATTCATACAATATTGGTTTTACCTGCGATTGCAAGCGACTATAGAGATGGAGACATTATAATCTTTTCATCATAACGAATTCTTATATTGCCTTTTTTTATTTAAATAAATATGACTAAATATATACAAAAGCCAATATAACCCAATAAGAGAGGTGGCTGAGTCAAAGCAAAAACTTTCTCTTTGCAGGAGGAAAATACAAAGGAGGGGATTCCCAGCCCGCTCGAACTACCTCATTCAGTCGACTTTTACGACAGGCAGGGGAACACGGAGGAGGTATTACCCATCCCCCGAAAAAAAATAGTAGATAAATATATAAAGATATAATGAGGATCATAATAAAGCAATTCTTTTCTTGAGTACCGGAAGTGCTGGAAGCCTCCGGGTGTTGAAGTTGGAGGAATGAACGATAAGAAACATACATATATATACATGGTCTCATTCCCCCTTGTAAGGGGGTGGCCGAGCCAAGAAATACGCATTCATCACAGTCCACACGTTCCTCAACTACTCCTCTTAGCTCCTTGGGGCATAAAGGGTTGTCACATTTTCCCCCTTCCACCCTGCTTGAGTCACCCACAAGGTATTCAGGCAAAGGATATTCTACAACGAGACCCGACAGCCGCAGCTGGATTACACCGCTTCATCACATGGCAACTCCTCTCACACGATGAGGAACGATTTAAAAAATAAAAAAAAAAGCTTCACATGTATTATAAAAGAAATTTTAAAGGAAAAAATAATTCATAGCACTGAAGTTAGAAGCACTGGACAAATATTAAACATGAGAGCAAGATGATAATATATAAAACTGAACGAAGATTAAAAAAAAAAAGGGGCTATAAATGGGCATATGGAACCCATCGGAAAGACAGAAATAATGTGTGTACCGCTAAAATGTCGCAATTGGTCCCCCTTCGATTGGAGGCGGACGCAGACATGTTGGAGATGGGGAATTAAGGAATAATTATACCCCCAAATAACACGCGGCAAATTGGAGAAATCCACGAAAGAATAACCATTGCTTTATTACAGCTAAGGATAGTTGACTTTTTAAAATAAATTTAAAGATTTCTGTATTTCCACGGATCACTAATTATGTTTCATTTTTTCCTCTGTGTGTGTGATTACCTAATTGTGATTACCTAATTGTGTTTACGGGAAAGAGCCCAAAGCTCGTATCTTCCCGTCTCCTCATCGGTTCCATTTTTAGACTTAGTGATACTTATCATACCTGTCCTTAAAACTATGGATTGAGGTAGCATTAACTACCTCCTCGCTTAGCGAATTCCAATTATCAACTACTCTTACACTGAAAAAGTATTTCCTTACATCCTGCAAACAAGTTTTCTTTCGAAGCTTCAAACTATGACCTCTAGTTCTAGAGCCAGCCATATCGAAATATCGATCCCTATCCACTCTATCATAACCATGAAGGAATTTAAAGACTGTCACCATATCCCCCCTTACTCTTCTAGCTTCGAGTGATGGCAAGTCTAATTCCCTCAGCCTCTCATCATAACCGAGATTGCGTATTTCTGGCACCAGTTTTCGTGTGTGTGTGTGTGTGTGTGTGTGTGTGTGTGTGTGTGTGTGTGTGTGTGTGTATTTTTTTTATTAAAAAGCAAAGTCGCATTATTTTTTTTATTTATTTTAGTCTTTTCTTATATGTATGTGCCAAGAAAGCTATACAAAAGTGTACGATGGGAATACAGCCAAAACATCCATTAGCTGGAATATACTTGCCTAAACAAAGTACTGTCTAGTACTAGTAGCAATTAATTACCTCAGCTTAAGGAAGAAGTAATGAAAATATATCCTGAATACAATGCAAATGGAACTGTCTTGATGTCTATCATGTACGAATAGGTAAGCAACCGCGAGTTGCAAAGCTAGTAGGCAACTCTTCAATTCATTTCTCTAAGCACCACAAGTTATTTGGCAAAGACTACGCGCCTATTTTGTGTGTAATAACTCCATAGTGACTCGCCACTTAGTTCAGAAAACGTTTTGTCGGTCAGAAGGTAAGCATAAAAATTAGATAAAAGTGATGCTTTAACTACGAACTGATCTGAACGTTAAAATTCCCCAGAATGAAAACGATATTCCCCAGAAACCTACAAAAAAACTGAACAGGTAAAGTTGCCAACTTATGAATTACAGATTAAAGGGATAGCTTCACAACGAAAACTAATAAGAATTTTATGAAAGAAAACCCATCAATGAAAATAAAATGCGTATCGTATTTAAGAAATATCAAAGATCAAATATCTGTTGCACGTACTAAAAAAAAAAAACAACAACAAAGGAGCTGAGAAAAGTGGCACGGAGTTGTGTACCGAGACAATGTGGATTAGAAACTCGTTTCCTCAGAGGATGTAAACGATGATCTTAGGTAACTGAGGTTAGTTGTCGGGTAGAGAAAGTTGCGAGAGGTTAGTGACGCTCAAGCTTGTTCTCAGAAGTGTTCTGACTGTCAACGAAGCTCTTGGGAAGACAGGTGCAGTGAACTTTTAAAACATTCTGGGCAAAATCAGCCCATGTCGCCTCTGTGGCTTGGAGAAGAGATATCGCAGACGGTACGAAGACAGTGTGTGTGTGGTTTTGCAGCACACCATACAAAGGGCGAGTGTGATTTTCGTCTCCTACAACAATAGATTTCAGAGTTCTGATAAGGTAAAGTCACATTGATTTTGGTGATTATTTAGTGTGGTTTGTATATATACGTTGCATTTATTTACAACGTAACAAGTCGAAGCAAAAAAATTATTCTTAAACTGTTAAAGTCGAAGCAGTAATCTACTTGATAAATTATATTTTAAACTAAATTAATAACCCAGTATTATTAACTCAGTATTATTCGAGTGTGCGTTTATACACACACACACACACACACACACACACACACACACACACACATATATATATATATATATATATATATATATATATATATATATATATATATATATATATATATTATATATGTGTGTGTGTGTGTGTGTGTGTGTGATTATTACCTAATTGTGATTACCTAATTGTGTTTACGGGAAAGAGCCCAAAGCTCGTATCTTCCCGTCTCCTGATCGGTTCCATTTTATACTTAGTGATACTTATCATATCTGTCCTTAAAACTATGGATTGAGATAGCATTAACTACCTCCTCGCTTAGCGAATTCGTGTGTGTGTGTGTGTGTGTGTATAGAGAGAGAGAGAGAGAGAGAGAGAGAGAGAGAGAGAGAGAGAGAGAGAGAGAGAGAGAGAGAAGGATAATACTAAAAAATCAAACTTTCGCAGCAGGTTTAGACTTATTAGCTCAAGTGACAAATACAAATAAAATACGAAGGACATGGACGAAATGTCCGAATTCAGGATTAAAATCAGGACATATCATTGAGATGTATTAACCGAAAGTCCGTTCACATTTCTGGCTTTAGATCTGTTACCGGTATTATCGTAATTGAAAATTTTTCAGATGTTAAAACAGTAGACGCTAATAATATTTCTTGAAAAGTGTGTTTATATATATATATATATATATATATATATATATATATATATATATATATATATATATATATAATATATATATATACAGAAAGAAAGAAAATGAGAAAGAGAAAGAGAGAAAGTGTCGCGCGAATTCAAGGTTACATAGTCCTCCAACCGCTATTGTTTGAAACCAAGAACGTAACAAAAATGAAAAAAAATAAAAAAGTACCTGGACGTGTTTCAGGGTCAGTCACAGTACAATGACTGTAGTTTAGCAGTCGAAAGTAATAACAATATTTATATAACTGATTTTACTTATTCTAAGAAGAGCTTCAAGAACATGAGCTGAAGATACTGTTCCACTATTGGCTCCCACATCTTTTGGTTCGATCCTGGCACCGGATTGGATTAGGATTCAATTTGTATAATTAATTGGGAGGGGTCGGTGATTTCCAATAGGTCTACCAGATTATTCAATCACTGCCTGGAGATTACTGGGTCCACTTGATTGGAGGGGTGGCTAGGGCTTGGCTGTAGGCTATGATGAGTACATAGTCGGGCTCTAGTGATATCACTGTCCCTTCCCTCTGCCTTTCAATAGAGACCTTTAACCTTTATGGCACATTGAATTAGCTATATATTTACGGTGTCTATCACACTTTACAATTTCCTTTCAAAAAGAAAGTTCTGGTGAAGAGGAATTCAGGACTTCCTGGGTGTGAGTTCGACGCTGATGCTATTAAGGGTGGTTTACACGGTCAAACGGTTCGTCGAACGCGGTTCGACAGACAAGTGTTTGAAGTGATGTTCGAACGTGTGAACGGGGTATTTGGTTGTCGAACACGTTCCGTGGTCGACACCCAAATACCCCGTTCACACGTTTGAACATCACTTCAAATATTTGTCTGTCGAACCGCGTTCGACGAACCGTTTGACCGTGCAAACCCCTCATTAGGTTATGAAGGGTGATGCTATGGTTTACGAAGACTGACAACGTGTGTTTGTGTGTGTATATGCAGGAACGCGGTAGAGTAGTGGTTTGCATACTCGACTCGGGAGGTGACCGATCTGCGAGCGATCCCATCGCGGGGTGTTAAGGAGGGCATCCAGCCTTAAGTCCAAGCTCCATTCTGTGTTCACCCCCATAATTGGGATTGCTACAGTTATACATATAAAAATAAATACATACATACATATTCAATGTCCGCAATCCTCATTTTAAAGGGGATGGCCGAGCCAAAGCACACACATTTACTTGCACCAAGCATACCTCGATCAGTCCCGTTTGCTCCTTGGGCATAAATGTTCGCCGCAAATCCCCCACCACGCTGCTTGGGTCACCCACCGGGCAAGTGAGAGGGATCTTCCAAGAGGCAGAACGTCTGGGTGATAAGCCGGTACTATATTCCCTTGAACTTACACATGTTTGAATGTATGTACGTACCAAAAGTACAGCAATGTATGCATACATGTCTCAGTGTATTTACTTATCAAAAGTACAGCAATGTATGCATACATGTTTGAATGTATTTAGTTATCAAAAGTACAGCAATGTATGCATACATATCTGAGTGTATTTACTTATGAAAAGTACTGCATGTATGCATACATGTTTGAATGTATTTACCTATCAAAAGTACAGCAATGTATGCATACATGTCTGAGTATATTTACGTATCAAAATTACAGCCATGTATGCATACATGTCTGAGTGTATTTACGTATCAAATTTACAGCAACGTATGCATAAAGGATGAGGTGCAAGGTACACGCGTGCGTCGACTCATTCATGAAAACTCTGTCGCAATTTTTGTGAATTAATATGCACAACAGGCCAGACATCAGTAACACACACACATGTTGTCTGCCGTTAAATGCGTCGGTATGAGTAACCCGATACGAAATAGGTTAGACGCAGATAGGTTGATGTTGGGAAATTATAGTTGGATGCCCACCCTCACGTCTCGCGGTGGGCTCGAAAACGATGTCAATTCCCGAGTCGAGCGCTCTATCCACTGCGTTACAGAGTTAATCGGTAATATTTTAGCAAAACAGAATTGCATTTTTTTTTATTTCGTACATAAAGTTGCCATTTCATATACGAAAAGGTAAGTATTCGGAGAGCTGTTGTGAATTAATAACTAGCATAACTGCATTTACCAGTTATTTTCAATTTACATTTTGTGCGTATATATATATATATATATATATATATATATATATATATATATATATATATATATATATATATATATATATATATATATATATATATATATATATATATATATATATATATATATATATATATATATATATATATATATATACACCATTGTGTATATTCGCTGTGGTTGTCAGGCCTAATTGAAGAAGATCCTTGTCCACCTTCCCTGTGCTTGACCCAAACAGGATTGTGGAGAAGGAATGCGGCAACCCAATATCTCCAGGGAGCTAAGAAGAATGAATGAAGTATGCTTTGCATATGGCGAAAGAGTGCGCTTTGACTCGACCACTCCTTTCAAGTGGCAAGGCGACCATTGGGGTTTTATTAGCTTGAAATATCTGAAGCAGCACTTTGGTTTTGTTAGGTGTGATCGTCACCCAGAGTGAATGCCATTTCTAACCTCAGACCGCGACGGGCCGCGAACCCTCGACCTGACGACTCAAAACCGCCAGCGGTACCACTTTGCCACGGCGACCAAAATTAATTCTCTATTGTAATCTTGTACATACCAGGTACTCAAGGGTCTAGGCATAAGGTCTTCTTATCTGTTATCTGGTAAAAATCAGGTGCTCTAACTTAGGCTTCTTATAATGCCGAAAAAGAGAGATGCGTACAAAAAACTAAGTTTTTTTTTTTAATAAAGAATAGTTGTAAAACTCTGATGAAACATAAAATGCCATAGTGCCAGAAACATCGACCCCACATAAAAGTGGGAAAAGATGTAGACGAAGTGCAATTATCACCAGAATATTTGCACGCTAAAAATACCGTTCGTTTCATGATATAAATAGGTGCTGCAGAGAATCGATGATATTTACAAAAAGAAACACAAGAACGATAAAGACTCAAGAATTTCACAAACAATTAAATATAACCTTAAAAAAAGACATAAAGACATAAAGAAAAAAAAATAAAACAGATTAGAGCGGGATGATTAAATCATTCTATGAAGCCTCACCGTTTCTTGCCCTATCAGACAAAGCTCACAAATTCTGAGTTTCGTATCTTGTTTGTGCATTGGAACCGCTTCTTGACCTGACATTTATAGAAGTCTCCGTTGATTAAGCATTCACTATTTCACCTGGACAATCACTTCACTCGCAGTCAATATTTAACGGTACTTCATGATATATTAAGACTTAGAGAAAGGTTCAGCCCAAAGGCGATGCCTAGAAGAAGAACAGATGGGGTTATTCACCTTCGAGAGCACTGGAGGTCAAAGTTTGCGCGCTATAGCAAACAAACATTTATTTCCATTTTGTACAATGGTTATTCAATATTAATAGTAACTTATAAGTAGACATGTAATTAAACTAATAAATAAGAGGGTTATACATATAGTTAAATTAAATGTAGCTTTCATAGAAAATAATAATGCTGTAATAAAAATGTTAACAATAAAGTTAATAATATAGTAGTAAGTATGACACTAGATACAGGATCGTTATTATCGGCATCATTTCCATATTTATTTCCTTACAATGAGAATAATTAGTTCTTAATGAGCGGCAACTATTTGTCCAAAAGAAAATTATATAGTTTGCCTTTGAAAGCTGTGAAGGAGGATACATTTTTAAGATGCTCTGAAATATTATTCCAGAGTGTTGGCCCTTTGATAGTGATCATCTTTGAACCTGCTTCTGTGTTTGTTCTGTGAATAAAGAGCTCACTGCTCTGACTTGTGTTGGTTCCCCTTATATCCCTGACTGTTTTTAAATCAAATAGCCAGCTAGGATAATGATGGTCCAAAATTTTGAATAAAAAACATAAATAGCATAAGCGACCTTATTTTCTGCCCGCAGCCACCCAAGTTTATTTAGAGCTGGTGTGATGTGGTCATATTTTCTTATTCCTCCCAGGGCAACTCGAGCTGCAAAGTTAATAAGCTTCTGTATTCTGTTTATCTGAGTCTTAGTGGTAGCTCCCCAAACAGTTGTGCAGTAATTAATGTGACTTAGGGCTAGAGATTCAACAACAGTTATTCGAGTGGTAGTCTCAAAAATGTCTGTTATATGTGATAAGTACATTAATGTTCCTGTAACCTTTTTGCATACTTTATCTATGTGGGAATCAAACAACATGTGGTTATCAAAGTGAATTCCTAGGTTTTTGACTGTTTTGTTAGGTGTGATAATATTGTCGCAAAAATTAAGTGTTGTGTTTTCTGGAATTTGTGCTATGTGGAACCTTGAACCAATAAATATGCACTGTGTTTTACTTTCGTTAATTAACAGCCCAATTTCTTGGAAATAGATTTTAATTTTTGACAGAGTGTTTTCTGCTCTTAAAGTTAGCTCTGGGAGATTATTAATATCACCACTAAGGAGTAGTTGAGTGTCATCTGCATATTATACGACTAGACAGTCAGAAATGAAAGAAGATAGATCATTTACGTAAATGGAGAAGAAGATAGGACCAAGTACTGATCCCTGTGGAACACCAAATGATACATTTTTTGGCACAGAGATAATGTTGTTAAGACATATGGACTGTTTATGATTAGATAGATACTCGCTAAACCAGCTTGGATCAATATTGAAGTTAATACATTTACTTAAAAGAATTTCATGGTTTACACTGTCGAAGGCTTTTGATAAGTCTAATAATACAAGCATAGATATTTTTTTCATATCTATATTATTATATATACTATTCGTAACTTTAAGCAGTGCAGTTTCCGTCGAGAGTTTCTGTCTGAAACCATGTTGGTTAATACTTAATAGTCTATTTGTTTCTAAATATGACATAAGTTGGCATGCAACAATTTTTTCTAATATTTTAGAGAAAATGGGTAGCAGGGAAATGGGACGATAGTTTGTCACATCTTCTCTGTCCCCCTTTTTATGCAGAGGTATTACATGCGAAATTTTCCAAGAGTCAGGAAACTTTTTAGTGACAATGGAAGTGTTCATAATAGTTAGAATATAGGATGCAATCATGGGTAGAGCGTCTTTGATGAACTGAAATGGTATACCATCTGAACCATAAGAGCCAGAGTTTCTTAGGCTCTTTATGGTAAGAATTAGGGTAGCACAATCGATAGGATTTATCTTGAAGTACTCTCTTGTGTTTACATTGGAAGAATTGTCATTTAAGCAATTACTCATATTCACTGAGTTGATGTTTCCTTGAGTTTTTTCATATGTATTTTTGCCAACGTTAGCAAAATAGTTATTAAGGTTTTCTGCTTTGTCTTTCAACTCCGTAATATTTTCATAACTTTCTGAGGTACTCTTTTCATTTGGTATCATGCTTCTTATCACTTTCCATGTTGCTGCTGTATCATGTCTAGAGTCATTAAATTGTTTTTTGTAAAAGTCTTTTTTACTTACACTGATGAGAGATCTGACACGTTTCTTTTCTGCTTTATAACGTTCTCGGAGAGTCATATCATATCTATTCATTTTTAGCTCTTTTTGTATTTGATTTCTGATTTGCATTGCCTCTTTGATGTCATTAGTTAGCCAGGGGGCTGAGGGGCGGGTTATTTTTTTTGTTACAATGGGTGCACAACTATCTAAGCATTCAAGGAAGACTTTTGTTAGAATCTCAACCTGCAAATCGACGTTATCTGTGTATTTAATTCTATTAAGTGCATTTGTGTTGTTGATTAATGTTTCACAAAAGATATCGGGGGAGTAATTTTTTTGACACCGGAATGTCTTGAGGAGAGGCTTCCTTTTGGGCTTGTTTATGTTTAGCATAGCAATGTTCAACTCGTGGTCTGCAATTGGGCAGGGAACTACGTCCCAATAGGGTATACTTTCCACTTTTGTTGTTATTATCAGATCTATAAGAGTCCTAGAATTAGGGGTTATGCGGGTCGGTTTTGTCACTATTTGTGTAACTTCACAGTGTTGATCACCCTTTTCATTTTGTTATCTGCTGAGAGCAAGTCATCATTAAAATCACCAAGTATGTATATGGGTTTATGACGTACACAGATATTTCTGAATGTTTCTAGCAGATGATTGAATGAACTGGTAGGTGCTTTAGGGTGACGGTAAACATACCCTACAATGAAAGATGGAAGTTTCTGATACTGCACAGTGATCCATAAATCTTCCAGCTCCTCAGTTTTTTCTAAACCTGTGGTTATTTCTGATGCACTAAGATAATTTCTAACATAAATACAAACCCCACCCCCTCGGCCATGGTCATTGCAAAATATTTTAAACTCTGGGATATTCACATATTTATTTTCAGTTGTAGGAGGAAGCCAAGTTTCACTTACACAGAGGATGTCTATGTTGTAGTCTTTTGTTAGCATTATTATTTCCTCAAAATGAGCGAGCAGGGCCTGAGCGTTCACATGTACTAATGTTACATTCTTACCATGTTTCATTGGGGTGGTATCCATAGTCATAGTTGTAGTTTCGACTGTGCGATTCTGCTGGGAATTCATCATTATAGAGTGTTCTGGGGTTAGCCCATGGATCCTGGTGTCTGTACCTGCCGTTGGATGTGTAACGCTGGTTTGAGTACGTGCCGTGGTATGATCGGGCCTTCCCAAAGTTTGTATGCCTAGGTGAGTGTCTAGGGTTGCAAGAGCCATCACTCCAGGAGAAGTCTCTTGTGCGTGGACGGCGATAAGAGAGGTTTGTATCGTGTCTCTTTCTGTAGTCTCGCGTATAGGGGATTGTTTCATTAGCTCTTTGCTGTTTATTTTGGTATGACTGTAGTTTGGGATATTTTGTAGAATACCCAGGTTGTGTCCATTGTTTGCCCCCACGAAATGGCTGGACAATTGTGCCTGTAGGCCATTGATTCAGTTTGTAAGGCACATATTCAAATCCTTTCGATATCGTTATTGCGAAGGAAACCCAATTTGGTTTGCGAGAAAGCTCCTTAATCAAGACTTCTTCAGAAGGAATGCCTTGATTTGTCAATGTATTACGTATCTCTCTCTCAAAGGGGTTGCCAGGAATGACAAACAGACAAACTTTATTTCCATTTCATTATACAATGGGTATTCGTCAGCCGGGGCAAGCCCCAACCCCCCACTGTGGTGTCCAACCACAGCAGTTCCTGCCAGGAAACAGCTTAAACTCTCGGTCTTGGACGGGAACCGATCTTTCGACCTCGTGAATGCGAAGCCAGTGCGTTACCACTGTACTAGCCAGCAGGCTGTAACCCTTGCACCTGCATTATTGGGCAACTGTGGCTGTGGGGGAGAGGACTTCGATGGAATGTTTAGAATAGAGACTGCTGCTATTTTGTCTTTTCTGTTATCTTCATTGTTTTGCAGCCTATTGCTGGGTTGGTTATTTGTGCTGGAAGGTGTAATTTGGTTGTCCTGGTTAGTGATAGTTGCTGTGTTGTTAGGAGTAGTGGAGATTGGCTCTATATCTTCTTCGCTGTTTTGCAACTCTTTACCAGGTTGGTTGTTTGTGCTGGGAAGAATCTTGTTCTGGTTAGTGCCTGTTGTTGTATTGTTAGGAGTAGTGGGGAAGGACGCTGTTGTTTCATCATTATTTTGTAACCTGTTACTGATTTGATTATTTATGCTAGATGGTGTATTCAGGTTGTCTTGTTGACTATCACTTTTATCTGGATCTACCTCTTCTTCACTACCACTGTCACATCCGTCTCTCAATGCACTGAAGGAATTGTGAGTAGAGACAGAAAACCTAGTTTGCAAAACCTGAGGGTTGTTGATAGAAGGGACATCATCGTTGGTAGGTGACAGCACTGAACTGAGAGGTGGAGATGTTTCTAATAACAGTTTCAACCTAGAATTATCTCTTTTAAGTAGGACAATGTCAGATTCTAGCAAACCCACCTTGTGTTGTAGGGCTTTCACCTTTTCAGCATCTGCTTCCAAA
>JAXCGZ010001997.1:125000-144829 GCA_037179515.1 Halocaridina rubra | reverse complement strand
AGCAGCCACAGATCATCTTCAGTGTCTTATGGGTATCCCTAGATTAGTCTAGAGAGACATTATACATACCCTCAACCCTCTATTTAATGGACTAAAAGGGGGGGGGGTCCTTGGTCTATTAAATCCAATTATTCATTATTTCTGAAGGGGGGTATCATATTAGGAGGTATGGAGTGCTTTCCTTACCTTCTGATATCTTCAAACATCTCATCTGCAGAATCAATGTCTTTACCATAGTATTGAATTTAATAGCAGCCACAGACCATATTCAGTGTCTTAGGGGTATCCCCAGTATTAAAGGTGTCAATTTAAAGAAATATGTTTATTCAAATAGTGTATACCGAAATTCCAGATTCCGCAAGTTATTGTTATGTATTTGTTGCTGTTTTTCTTCCGTCTTCTTCCTTCTACGTAGCTATTATTTGCTTTTACGTATCTTCGATGTAGTGTGTCATCATAAGTACACACTAAAAGATACATTCCATCAAATAGAGAAAAAAGGAAACAAGTAAATAAAGAAATAACGTACCACTCCAGAGCACTTAAATGGTTATTTGTTAGTGGGCTCTTGCACGACCAATATCGTTAGCACATTATTAGAGTAAAATATCATGTGCCTAAAAGTGTGTTTATTTATATGCGTGTGGGAGTGAGTGTGCAGATATTTGTGCAGTCCTTTTCCTTATCCCTGTAACAGATACCTTGGTTGGAAGAAAGCAAAACACGTGGAATAGTGGCAAACTCACGAACTAACTGAGAAAGATACTGTATGTGCTCCACACTCACTTCGGGGAAAGTAGAGTATGAATAGAGAGTGTCTAGGGGATGGAGGGAGGGTAAGGAACTTTTTATAACATGAACCTCTTTATAAAACCACTCAATCTAGCTGTGCGAAGCTATATAACACCTAAGTATGAACATGGAACAAAAGACACCCTTAAATTCACTCAAAATTATATAAAATTGCTGCAAAACCTTGGAATCTAATAGTAAAGGTAAAACTGTGATCCATTTCATATTACTGGTGTACAACCCTAAGTATTCGCACGGCGTTTAGCACAACATCACATTGATTTGTTTCTGTCCAACCTACACTTTTTTGTATCTCAAACTTCTTGCATTATTGTAATATGATTACAGTAACTATTCAAAGATATGTATTACTACTATGTACTATTAACAAACAACTTCAGGAATTTCTCTAAACACATTACCACTGTCTAGACATGAGAAAACTTAGCACATACCTGGATGCACTCACACACACAGTCCTTAGTTTTAAGGACAAGTATGATAAGAAGAAAAGTTGATGACCTTAACTCCTCTCCCACTGACAATTGTTTCTGGTCCCTACCCAAAAGTTCAGTAACTCAAGCTTTCCCTCTCTCATTCGTTCTAATGGTTCTATTGCTTGCTCTCCCACTGACAAAAGCCACTCTCTTTGGCTCTCATTTTTCTGCCAACTCTTCTGTAAACAATTCCAGTTCAACTGTCCCTCAATCTTTACCCCTCTTTAACCCTCCCCTCCCTTATCCTTTCTTCATGCAAATTTCATAAGGTTCTTCGCTTGCTAAAGACGAACAAGGCATCTGGTTCCAGTGGTATCCCTGCAAAGTTCCTTAAGGAGTTTGCAGATACACTGGCTCCTGTGCATTGGCATCTTTTTCGCCTCATTCTGACAACCAGTATCTATCCTTCATCTTGGAAGCATGCTCTAGTTCAACCTGTTCCTAAGAAGGGTGACCGCTCTATTTCTTCAAACTACCGACCTATTGCCCTCAGCTCTTCTATGCAAAGGTTTTCGAAACTTTGCTCAATGCTCACTTCTTGAAACACCTTGAATCTAACTTACTTATCTCCAATCACCAGTACAGCTTCCGCAAGGCAAGATCTACTGGAGACCTCAGTGTCCTATCTTACTCATGTATGGTTATCTTCTCTGAGGAACTATGGGGAATCCTTTGTCGTTGCCCTTGATATAGCTAAGGCTTTTGACAGAATCTGGCCCAAGGCTCTTTTGGCCAAACTCCCTGCCTATGGCTTTACTCTTTTTCTCTGTTCTCTGATATCCAGTTTTCTCTCTGACCGTTTTATATCTGTAGATGTTGATGGTGCAACATCTAGCCCATTCCCTATTAACAGTGGTGTTCCACAGGGCTCTATTCTTTCACCTACTCTGTTCCTTCTCTTCATCAATGATCTACATTCCTCTTCTTTCTCTCTTCTTCATGCCTTTGCTGACTATTCTACCCTTCACTTTTCCTCTGCCTTTGCTTCACAATCGTAATCTGCTACTCGTAATCAGTCGCATCACTCTCTCTTCTACTCTCAACTCTGATTTTCAGAGGGTATCCGAGTGGGGCACCCAATATTTAGTTAAATTTAATGCCTCCAAGACACAGTTTCTGGCTATCTCTTTATCTTATTCTCCTCCTGATAGTCCTATTGTCTTCGAAACTAACGAAAAATACCCTCTTCATTCTATTAACATATTAGAAATCCATATAGCCTCTAACTTGTCTTGGAGAAATCACATATTCCAACTTTCTAAATCTGCATCCAAAAAATTTGGGGTTCTGTTTCATTTTCGTCATTACTTTTCCTCTCACTGTTACTTAAAATCTATAAAGGTCTTATCCGTGTCTGCTTAGAATGCTGCTCAGATATCTGGAGTGCTTCTTCTTATACTTAATCTCCTTGATAGCATTTAATCTAAGGCAGTCAGACTCATTAATGATCCTTCTCTTACTTCTAATCTGGATTCACTCTCTCTTCGCCGTAAGGTGTCTTCCCTTTCTCATTTTTATTGCTACCACTTCCATTGCTGCTCTGATGAGTTGGTGAGTTGCATCCCTCCCCAACTGCCGAGGCCACATAACACTCGCCAAGCGGCCTCATCTCACAGGCACTGTGTGGAGACTTGTAGCTTGAGGATTGGTCAGTGCAGTGGCTGCTTCCCATCTACATCCAGACTCTGGAACTTTCTTCCTCCTTTTGTCTTTCCAAATTCTTATTACATACCTTCCTTCAAGAAGCAGATCTATCGTCATCTCAGGCCCTAATCTTGTATATCTCTAGGTCCTCCGTACTTTTACTATATTTTCTGTTTGTCGTTTTTCTTTGTGTATCATTACCTCATCTCTGCCTTGTCCATAACCTTTTTCTTTTCCTTTGTCTTGGTGTTTTCTCGTGCCCGTGCCTTTATTGATGAGGGCAGTTTTCGCCTGTCCCAGTGTCACACTCATAAATAAAAATAATTACAAAAAGGAACTGACGAGGAGACGGGAAGTTACGAGCTTGGGGCTCTTTTCCTTAAGCACAGTTAGGTAATTACACACACACACACACACACACTTAGATGTTAGTTCACTGCTCTCTTCTGAGAGAGACGAGATTGCTGCTTGGAATGTTCAGATTAAGGAAAACATTGAACAGTTCAGAAAAGAGTTCCAGGAGCTGAATATGGAAAATGATGCCATGAAAACGTCCTTTGCTGATGCACTAAAGGGGAATGTGGCAGTAAAAGAGGCTGTAAAGGTGGTGGCATTGGAAAACATACAAACAGTTGACTATAAAGAGACAGTAATCGAAAAAATGAAAGACGTTGTGATGGAAAGGGCAAACCCACTCATCAGACAGGCACTTGATAAGGAGAAGACAGTGGTAATCTCAGGCATAAGTGAATCCCAGGAGCCAACATGGCAGGGGAGACTTGAAGAAAATAAAGCTAGGGTTGTAGACCTGATAAGAAAGCTTGGAGTAGTATGTGGTCCTGAGGATATTGTAAACATACACCAACTAGGTAAATATTCGAGGGAAGGAAAGCCGAGACCAACAAAAGTAACCTTTGAGAGAGGGGAAACATGTAGGGAAATATTGTTGAGAAAAAAAAGTCTAAAAGACCTTCAAGAATGCAAAGAAGTGTTCATTAGACGATACAGAACACAGGAAGAGATGGGAAAGATCAAAAACTTGTTGCAAGAGGCAAGAAGGTTAAATGATGAAAGAAATGAAGAAGAGAAGAAAAATTTTCGTTACAGAATACTTCCAGACAAAGGGGAGATAAAGAAGATAATGACAGAAGATCAGGGGATGGGGCCTCATTAAGATTGTTATACACAAATGCTGATGGATTAGCTGGTAAGGCAGTAGAATTAAAAGATAGGATCCACAACAGTAAGGCAGATATAGTAGCAATTACAGAGACTAAGTTGAGTGAGGACATAAACAGTGTCACAGTTTTTCCTAAGGGCTTCAGAATACTAAGGGTCGAAAGATCTTAGAGGACTGGTGGAGGGATAGCACTGCTCATAAGTGAGAGGATTCAAGTTGAAGAAATAAACTTGGCTATAGAAAGTGAGTTCAGGGAATTTCTTGTTGCTCGCATAAATACTGGGTCAGAGAGCATTATAATAACTGTTGTATACAACCCACCAAGGAACCAAAATAGGCTTGAAATTTATGAGGAAAGTCATATAGGTACTATTGAAGTCATAAACTCAGTTGTTAACATGGCATGGGAGAAAAAATGTAGGATTTTGATTATGGGAGACTTTAATCATAAAGAGATAGATTGGATAAATCTTGACCCACACAGTGGTGAGGACTCATTTGGGGCAAGATTCCTAGATTGCGTACAAGGGAATTTCCTACACCAACATGTAATGGAACCAACAAGAGCCAGGGGTGGGGATGAGCCATCACTACTTGATCTAGTGTTCACAGATAATGTGTTGGATATTGAAAATATTGAGTATGAACCACCAATTGGAAAGAGTGACCACTGTGTGTTGTTGATGGAGTATATCATTGAAGACATTCTTCCTGAGAGTAGAGGCACTGAGGACATGAGGAGGAACTATCCGAAAGGAGATTACATCAAAATGAATGAGCTTTTTGCAGTTATTGACTGGAGAACCTTATTTTACAACAAATCTGTACAAGAAATGTATGACATCTTTTGTGAGAAATATGGGAAGATAGTAGATTGCTGCATACCTGTCACCAAAGTAGGTGTAATTCATGCCAGAGAGAAATGGTTCGATAATGGGTGTAAAAGAGCTAAGGAGTGGAGAGACAAATGCTGGAAAAGGTATAGGAGGAGAAAAAACATAAATGCCTGGCAAACCTACAAAAGAGCAAGAAATGACTACCTAAGTAAAAGGAGAGAGGCAGAGAGAGATTATGAGAGGGACATCACCAGGAAGGCTAAAGAAAATCCCAAGCTTTTCCACAGCTTTATCAGAGGAAAACTGAAGGTAAAAGAACAGGTTTTAAGGCTAAAGAGAGCGGATGGAAGCACCACTGAGACGGACGAAGAGATCTGCAAAGAATTGAACAAGGAGTTTCAGTCAGTATTTACAGTAGAAAATACCCCACCCCCTCAGATTGCAGTGAAAGAAGCTCAAGGGCCGGTATTAGAGAACATCAACCTTAAAGCCACAGAGGTATGCAAAGCGCTGATGGATTTAGATGTTCATAAAGCTACAGGTCCTGATGACACATCCCCTCATGTGCTTAAAAAATGCGCAAACACAATATCAGTGGCACTAAGTATCATATTTAAGGAGTCACTGGAGTCGGGGGAGATTCCAAGATGCTGGAAACAAGCAAATGTGATACCTATCTTCAAAAAGGGAAGGAGGGATACGGCTCTGAACTATAGACCAGTTTCCTTGACCTGCATAGTTTGCAAACTTATGGAGAAACTACTAAGGAAACATATCTCTCTTCACTTGGAATCCTTCAACTTTTTGTCAGTGAGGCAACATGGCTTCAGAGAAGGAAGATCAACAGTAACAAACTTATTAGAATTTTATGATGAGGTAAGCCAAATCTTACAGGAAAGAGAGGGCTGGGCAGATTGCATATTCCTAGACTTCCAGAAAGCGTTTGACACTGTTCCACATGGGAGACTTATTAGGAAGCTGCAATCAATGGCTAGAATAGGTGGAAATGTCTTGGAATGGATAAAAACTTACTTAGAAGGAAGGGAACAGAGGGTTAGAGTAAGACACTCAGTGTCTGAATGGAGAAGAGTTAGTAGTGGAGTTCCACAGGGTTCAGTTTTAGGGCCACTTTTGTTCCTTGTATATGTAAATGACCTACCAGAGTCTGTAAATTCATTCATGAATATGTTTGCAGATGATGCAAAGATTGTGAAGAAAGTAAAAAACGAGAACAATGGTAGAGAACTTCAGGAGGATCTAAATAATCTGCATGAGTGGTCAGAAAAGTGGCTAATGAAATTCAATACCTCAAAATGTAAGGTAATGAGAATGGGTACAAGTGCAAGAAGGCCCAAGCTTGACTACTCGGTGGCTGGAGTACAACTTCAAGAGACAGAAAATGAGAGAGATCTAGGAGTAAACATACTGGCAGATTTGTCTCCAGAAATACATATAAATGGCGTAGTAAGGGCAGCATATGCATTCTTATCAAATGTAAGGGTAGCCTTCAGGCACATGGACAAGGAAATGTTCAGAAATATTTATGTAACCTATGTGAGGCCAAAACTCGAATATGCAGCCCCCTTTTGGAATCCGCACTTGAAAAAGCACATAGCTAAGCTTGAAAAAGTTCAAAGACATGCCACGAAACTGGTGCCAGAAATACGCAATCTCGGTTATGATGAGAGGCTGAGGGAATTAGACTTGCCATCACTCGAAGCTAGAAGAGTAAGGGGGGATATGGTGACAGTCTTTAAATTCCTTCATGGTTATGATAGAGTGGATAGGGATCGATATTTCGATATGGCTGGCTCTAGAACTAGAGGTCATAATTTGAAGCTTTGTAAGAAAACTTGTTTGCAGGATGTAAGGAAATACTTTTTCAGTGTAAGAGTAGTTGATAATTGGAATTGGCTAAGCGAGGAGGTAGTTAATGCTATCTCAATGCATAGTTTTAAGGACAGGTACGATAAGTATCACTAAGTCTAAAAATGGAACCGATCAGGAGACGGGAAGATACGAGCTTTGGGCTCTTTCCCGTAATCACAATTAGGTAATCACACACACACACACACACACACACACACACACACACACACACACACACACACACACACACACACACACACTCTCTCTCTCTCTCTCTCTCTCTCTCTCTCTCTCTCTCTCTCTCTCTCTCTGTTTATATATATATATATATATATATATATATATATATATATATATATATATATATATATATATATATATATATATATATATATATATATATATATATATATATATATATATATATATATATATTTTATATATATATATATATATATATATATATATATATATATATATATATATATATATATATATATATATATATATATATATATATATATATCCTTTGTCACTTATTCTGTCCTACACATCCTTATCCTTATTCAAGGTACCTGGTCCATGACGAAATACATAAAAAATAAAATTTACGAAGGAGATAAAATGGAAGATTAAAGGAAAACTTTTACTTTTACCTGATGAATTGGTGGGAAAAGTAGTAAAATAATGCAATAATAGCATATACTTGTACCTACCGCCCATAAAGAGAGAGAGAATCATAGCAACCTTTTGGCGAGGTCGACATTTTTAGAATATTTGTAACAGAGTGTCCAAAAGTACACTTTCTCTCTTCGTCTTGAAGCAGTCTTCATTGCCGCATGACCATCAGTGGCGCGCTCGGGACATTTAGAATGAAAAATCGGAGTGAAAAAATCCTGACTTGGTTGTTTTCTCTGGATTTTTTGTCTGTTAAATCGAGGGTTGTGTATATATATATATATATATATATATATATATATATATATATATATATATATATATATATATATATATATATATATATATATATATATATATATATATATATTTTGAGTCCAATAACAGTTATGATCGGTACATATCATATTCCATACATTTTGGGTGTTCCCAATTAGCTTGTCTTAAAAACAATGTTTTTATTAATATTCTTGAGTTCTAGAATAATTACATATTTCTTAGAATAATATTTATGAGCATCCTTATTATGTGTAATTTTTGTAGAGTATTTGCAGATGTTATTATCATAATATTTGAGTTTATTAGCAGCTAATGTCCATTTTTTGTCCATTGGGGTATCCTCAGAGATTATGTCCAGAGAATATTGAGTTTGTTCCTTTTATTTTTTAAGCTTATGAACATTCATAAAAAGTTTTTATTCATACATTGTGTGCAGAACTTTCAATATATGACTTACATAATTGTATGGACGAGGACCAGTTGTATATATATAGATGATTAATGTTTTCTTATGGAAAAGTTTGTTATTTATTTTATTTTGTAGAGTGTGCATGGAACTATTAATGGTTTTAGAACACTAGGAATTAGGACGCATATAAAACAGATGAATGATGTTTACTTATTAGAATGTGTTTAAAGTTTTTTTAGTAGATTGTGGAAACTTACTTCAGTTAGAGGCTTTTTTTCTATATTGAATATATAAGGACCAGTTGTAAACATATGAGTTACTGATACTCATAGGAAGTTCCCAAAAGAGATATGTGACTGTTTAACATATGCCCTTCTCAATTTCATTTTTTAATAAGACCACGAGAAATGGATTTTATTCTATATCTGTAGCAGTCATGTTGCTTTTAACTGTGATGTATAAGTGTGTTGCTTTTGCATAGTCTGCATTGTTTGCTTTGCTTAATTATAATGTTAGGCTCATTATGAGTACATAGCACATATCTTTGAGTTGTGCAGAATTGTGTATGAAATTTCAAGTAGCCATGGAAGTTCCTTTTTGCATTTAATTTGAATATTTTGTGAGTATAAGTTATATATTTCTTTGTCTTGAAATAAATCATGTATTAAGAACTATTGTGGTGAACCTTAGACCTTTTGTAGTTTAATAGTCTTTGATCGTTTGAATTTCAGTAACTTGTTTACTATTCACCCATTCACTTTTTCTGTAAGTTTTTTTTATTCATTTGAAAGCTTTTCATAATTTTATTTATTTAGGCACATAGTTTTCTCTGACTTTGTACCCACTTAATAACTGATAAGCACACAAGTTTTCCAGCCAATCATATCTCTATGATTTTTCATATATTCAAAAGTTTTTGAGTATTGCATTTACTCAACCACTCAATTGTAATTGGCTTTGCATTCAATCACATATTGCTGTATAGACTCATTTATTCTTATCAGGCAGGCATAAGTGTTTGATGGTCAGGAAGTACTCACTTGCATGTTTGTAATGTGCTCCACCATTTAATCTATATTTGGATTTTTGTCACTAAATTTTCCGAATTTAAATTTTTGCTATAATTTCGTAAACAGTATATACAGGTATACCATGTAGATGTAAGAGTTTGGTAATCTTAAGTTTTTTTGAAAGTTCATGCATTTTTGTGCATAAATACTTCCATGATGCCTTGGCATTATATATTATTCATAATATGCACACCAAAGTATCTTGCTGCTGTTGTATGCTCTTCAACATTACATGCTATGATTGAGTAAATATTTATGATTGGAGAAATGCAAGGGTGTATTTTTCTGTTGCTTCTTTGTTGCTTTTAGTTCCCTTTCCTTTGTTTGCCATCTTGCTGCTCTGACAGGAGAAGGCAGTATGTTCTGAATGAGAATTTTCCTGTATATAAGCTTGCAAGCGTGAAGTTCTCTGATGGCATGTGATATCTCTTGTCTCATGGTCTCCTCATTAATTGTATTTTTATTTTGCTACTTTTAAGAGTCTCTTAAGTTAATATATAGAGAGTTGATATATAGCTTAAGCATCTCTGATATATGAGGGAATAGTGCTAAAGAAGATGATATTTAGTATCAAATTCTTTTTAAGGAAGGAAATAACTGTAATGGTTATTTAAGTCTCACATTCGTTCACTCCTTTTGCAGGAAGATTGCTGAAAAATTATAAATATTTGCATGTTGTAAATCATGGGTATTTGCTTTTAATTTTATATATAGTCTATACTGATGTCTTTGGCTAGACCCCTTAATATTTATTCCTGTAGTTGTGTTTGTGATGATATCCTGCAAGATACTTTTCACATCTTTCCTATGCTTAGGCTAACTAATCGTTTCCTTAAGTTAGTGTAGTTCTAGTTCCATGTAGGTTTCCTAACAGATTATTAATAATTTGGCTTCCCTAGTAATGGATGTATCCTTGAGTTTGTTATTTTTTAATTAATCGCTGCTACCACATTATTGATATATTGTATTTATTATTTATATGCTCATTTTGCAAGTGTCTATTGTAGAGAGTGATGTGCCTTCTGTATTATTCAATGACCTTAAGCCGTCCAGTAAGTTTGCATATCATTTTAATTATTATTTATTGTCCGTAGTATGAGTGTCTCTACATTTTAAAGTCTGGGTTATCATTTGTCTAGATTTTAAAATTCTAGGTCTGCATAAAGAGGTATGTTGCCTTCTGCTAAATTTTTGTTCAACGAAATGTATTTGTTGCATTTGATACTATAATGTCTTTGTCTTTATTTCTTTTAATGGAATATTCTTGTGTGGCTCATAGCTAAGTAAGGTTATATTTGACTTTTCTGATATAGAGGTTAAGATCCGTATATATACTGTTGCCAGCAGTTTTCCTGTTTAGTTTTGTTGTCTCATTTTTTATTTTATTTGTAGCTAATTGCATTATTCTGTAATATCACTTTTGTGGCAGCTGCTAGTGTGTTACTTACTACAGAGAGGATATTATGTGATATGCTTTATAACAATAAAATAGGAATGCATGTGTGTACTGCACTTGCATTTTTATAGGACCAAAATTTGGTTTTTCAAATGAGACATCATATCTCGCTGACCCAGGAAACAGGGCATAGCTGTAACTTAAAAAATGAGGTAGAATGCTTTCAAAATATCGTGCTCATCCTCACCTCTACAACTAGTTATTTTTTGGGAAGAAAGACCGGTATGATGGAAGGGTTTGTCTCCCACTTCCTGTCTATTCTAGTATCTTCATACGACTTTCATAGAATACAGTCAAGGAATAATTTTCCCGCCATCATCAAGGATATCCCTTTTATCCTCTAGCTATGACTTGCAGGGACTATGAATGCAGAATTCTTGCACTCTCACTTCCAAGGCATTACTTATATCTAGGTCATAGGTAGTCTCGGCTTTTGTTCTTGCTGAGTAAATGTAAGTGTGAAGGAAGATGTAGATTGCAAGAAAGTGTTTCTCGGCTATACCTTGATAAAATATCAGGGTTCTTATAGCTAAAGAGTAAAGAAGCGCTTCCTTGGCTTCAACCGTTGATTTTAGTAAATGATTGCTATTTTAAAAGCAGAAGTTATTATATGCTTTTTCTATATTGCATTAATCAAAACTTGATGTAGTTATGTTTTATATGAATTGATATTTAAAAATGTTACTCTTACATACTGTTGTTTCATTAGCATCTCTGAATTTGAAGTTAGACAGTTGTTATTAAAATATAAACCAAGGTTTTATACCTGAGAGTAACTGTTCTCATCTTGAATATACCAGTACTAAAAAGAGACTTGTACAGTACTTTGATCATATAAACCAGTAATAAAAAGCATATTTTGTTGTTAAGTGTACTGTATGTACAATGTGGTCTTGCTGAAAACTATGTGGCATTTCATAACATACACTTATTGTTGGATCACTACTATTTTATCACAGAAAAAAAAAATGATGCAAGATATGGAAAAGTGGCCAACAGTAAAAACTAACAAATATATTAATTGATAACATTGCGTAAACAAACGCCTAACAAAGAAAAATCTGATTTCATATTGTTTTTAAAATTATTCATAGTATTTGAATAAGTAACAAAAAATACTCTTGATTGTGTTTTGTAATAAGTGAGGTTACCACGATATTAAGACTTTAGCATTTTTGATAGATATCCCCTACATAGTGATTAGTATGCTTGTTCATTTATTTTTAATTTATAATGGTCTTCAGATGGTAAATATGAATACGAATGTTATAAATCTTTGTTTCCAGTAGAAAGAAATTGCATAGAGAGAACCTTTTCATATAAAAATCTAAAATGAATTGGAAGATACTAATCTATCAAATACATACAAATATTTAATATCGGATAAAATGCTTTGGATATAAATTGCATATATAAGTACTTATAGCAATATTTAAATAAAGTGTGGCAGAATGCAAAATGTACTTCAAACATAAAGTTATTTACATAAATTATATTTTACAGTACTGTATGTATGAGTGTATGTACCTGTACATACTTGAAGCTCATGCTTTTTCATACAACCTTAAGATTTTGTAATTATAAAGGCTTCATGAGTCAGTTGAAGCATAGACATAGGAAATATTACATATAACTAAAAAATATTTTATAGTTTTTATGCAAGTGGTATTTAACATTATACTGAAGCGTACTCGGTATCAATATTTGTGATGAAAAAGTTCTTATTTACATGCAGCCATGGAATCCAAAGAGAGGGATATATCTAGAGGCAAAAGAGGTCTGTTCTGCTTATTACTCATTAGAGGAAACTGTACCTAAAAGTTACATTTGAATCCTTTCTGTGTTAGCTTGTTTGCCATTGTTTGATTGTGCATGCACGCAAATTGTTTTTATTTTAGGTATATCATTTAATGTGTATTTACTGTAATAGAGGCTATGTGTACGAACGTTTATTCTGGTGTTTGGCACCTTTCATCATTGACCTTTTTCATGTTTGTGACCTTTTTCATTGTTTGTTTGCTATTATTCTTATTGCCATTTCAACTCCAATTGGTCTGGCACATTTTTTTGTCTGTTTAGGGTATTCTTACTACGTTTTATGATGCTTTAGGCATGCTTTGCTCTTGTGATGTTTATTCACAAATCCTCTGTATACTTTCGAGGTTTTTAGCTTAATTAACCCCATACATTATATTGTACTTTTTATATAATGTAT
The DNA here is from genome assembly GCA_037179515.1 of Halocaridina rubra. Lineage (NCBI taxonomy): Eukaryota > Metazoa > Arthropoda > Malacostraca > Decapoda > Atyidae > Halocaridina > Halocaridina rubra. The sequence goes on along the minus strand of JAXCGZ010001997.1, from coordinate 131,904 downwards.
TTCATCTTGCGGTTATGCAAGGATTATGCTAGCTTTACTTTTTTTTTTTTTTTAGGATGGGATAGGATAGGAGGAGAAAAAAGGGGAGGGGATTAAGGATATAAGGGAATTAGAGGGAAAAGCACGAAAGTTAAATAAAGTAAGAGATAAAAAAGAGAGGGGCAGACCCTCTTGCTAAGTTTTGATCTGGAATTCAGATTCTGAAGTGATCCTTTACTCTTGTGGTTGGAACATCTTAGAGTTTTTCAATAGTTTGATTATAAAGGCAATGAAAATACAACAACACACTTAATAGTACTTTCAGCAGAGCCTCATCTTACCCTGCACATCCCCACCCCTTCTCTTAGCTGTTCAAAGATTATAATGGTGACATTCTTTCTCCCCAGCAGCCGAGAATGTTAATAATAATAATTTTTTTTCTTACAAATATACCATCTCATTTTGTCAGCATCGGTAGGATGACAATACTTAAGTTAAAGAATCAGTAATGATATAATTTTCCATTGTGGATAATAATAATAATAATAATAATAATAATAATAATAATAATAATAATAATCATAATAGAAAAAATTAAAATAATAGTAGCATTACATAATGCCTTTTCATGGCAGAACCGGCAGGGTGGCTGCGTTCAAAGTAAAAAATGACGTGATAATGAAAAGTAAAAGCTCACTTCAGTCTTTCTATAATCGTATACATTAGCTCACAGTCACTCATATGCAAGTCAGATATAGTGATCAAGATTACGCCATTGCCAATACCAGCTTTTAGAGCTTTGCTTCAGGTATACTTGGATTACATTTTTTATATCATAAAGGCTAAATTTTGCTCACTTTTTCAGGCTAGTATATATATCTCTCTTTACCAACTCTAATCTCTTGAACAACTTATCCTTCAGGAGGTGAAGGCCTCTATTAGACAAAGTATCGCACATCCCAAACCTTGATCACCCTGTGTTACCTCCTCTAATGGGGGAGAAAAAATACCTCTCAGTTTACCTTCATATAATAAATTGATATAAAAGGATAGAGGGGAGCTGGGGGCTAGCTATCCTCCTCTAGAGCAACATATTTGTTTACTGTGAGACACTTTTTAGTATAAATAATAATAATAATAATAGTGATAATGACAATTTTAATACATTAGTGATATTCTTTTAACATGATGCTATTATATTCATCTGAAGCCACCAGGGTGACTACAATAGAAGCCCTTCAATTAGCTGTGATGCTGTTTCAGGAATATCAGTGATCAGGGAGGAAGTATTATCTGTCTCTTTGCTTGCCCATCATATAATTAGACCCTTAAGACATGTGCTGGGAATATGAGTATGGGGTTATGCTCTCAACGCTTACGATGTCTAGTAGTCTTAGGCTGCATATTTTACAGGTCTGTTGCAACAGATACATGTATAAATATAAAATTTATTTAAACATAAAGTAATTTCTGATTGCCTGATCAGTGCTAAAAAGAAATATATTTCCAGGGGGGAAGCCATTACCTGCCCTTGCTCCATCATCCCTTTTAGTCATCTCTTACAACTGGCACACAGGGAAAATGTGTGTGGATAATTTTCTCCCCAAAGCTAGAGAAAATTAGTAATTTTGCAGTTAGCATGAATACTGGGCTTTTGGAAAAGATACATATCAAAATACTTAAATAGAATTTGACTTATGCAAATAGTAACAGCAGCATCATATATACATAATATATCTTTGTCAAAGTACTTGACTTTTCAGTATGATTAGCTCTTGGCATTTATTTGGTAATCATACATTATAAACATACGAGACTTAGGCTTCATTTTAATATATACATCAAGCACATGTATTAAGTCTATGTATATAAGGTACACATGTATATTGTTAACATGCTATACATGATATAAATTCCAATGAAGAAAATAATTTTTATCTCTGAAAATGCTAAAGAATTCAAATAATAATAGCAGTGATATCAGGAATACTGAAAATACCTGCAAAGATGCTTTCTTGACTTAACATGGTATAATATTTCTCTTTAAAGAGGATACAGTAACTTACTGCACTGCACACCAATATCTTCAGGCACAAACCTAGCATATGAGGTTTGACTATCTCATAGTTTAGAGAGTTTTCTTCTGAGCAGATTTGTTAATTGCATATACAAATCTCTTTCTGTGTTGCTGTCTTTTGTTGATAATATCTCTAATGCATGGCTTAGAATATGTTCTAGTCCAAAACAGGAACATCACATGCAAGCATTGTACTGCATTTTATGTCATGTTTTCCCAGATGATGAAGAGTATGATGGTGTTTTGCCAGGATTTCGTGGTAAGAAAATAATGCAGGTTTTTATTTTTTTCTCTACTTGTGGGAGTTTGATGCAGTATTGTGGAATATTTTACCACTGTTGGGGTAGAATTTTATCTAATATGCTTTTAAGTAATATGGTTTACAAGAGAGAGTGCTAGGTAAGCTACTAAAGTCTCTGCATTTGATAGGTCTGTCACATATTGGTAAGTAGAGTATATATAAGAGGGGCCATACTCTTCTAACTCTGAAAAATTAGGATTTACCATGGATATTCAAATCAATTTTTTTGTTATACATACTGATTCTTATTGCCAATATCTGTAGGATGACCACAAACAATGGAGACGGTCATTATTAAGGGAAGAAGCATACACACACAGAAAATACCAACTAGCTTTCAACTAATTGTAAACATGCTTATTCTCATATTTATTCACACTATATAGAAAAGAAGGAAGAGCAAACAATAGATAGTGGTAAGTCCCAGAATCAGACTGCAGATATCTCCGGTTTACTTGGTCCCAAAATAAGGGCTTCATTTTGGTCTCTGACGTTTGTCAGGGTAAGTTATACATCACTTCACGTCAACTCAATCTGTCTATTAGTAATATAATATGCCAGTGAGGTTAGTTCTTTATATTGGCATTGGCTTCATCCTTTTCAATAGGGGGTCCTCAACTTACATTAGAGTTCCATCCCAGATACGTGATGTAACCCAAATTTCAGTGTAAGTCGGAACACACATAAATAAGTACCTATGCTAATGCAGTAGTAAAGTTTCTCCCTTTTCATGCATTTCACTATCTCTAATATCACTTTCGTGGTGATGGCTTTCCTTTTCTTCAAAGAAGAATCTGCTTTATGCTTAGGAGACATAGTAAAGACCATAATTTATAAAAAAAAAAGCAAAATAAATTGTGGGAGAGGTGTTGTAATCACGAAATATCATAACTCAAGGGCATTGTAAATCGAGGACCCCCTGTAGATAGCATGTATATGTCGACGGTAAATACATGTATTATGATTAGAGGTGCAAGGGAGTACTATTTTGTTTTACTATTTTCAAATTTTCTTCCTTCAATTGTGGTCATCCTGTAGACTCTGGAAGAAGGCAATACTTATGATAGAAAAGTCATTATCAAGAGGATGGTTTACTAATGGTGATATTCTGGTATCTGACGGATTGAGAAGAGTGAGTAAGAGGTTTTTGGTGAGTTAGAAGTTTGCCTATGACTCGTCGCTTAGAATTGTGTCTATAAATTGTGTGAGTATTTTAACTGTTCTACAATGTATGGGTAGTATGCACTTGGTATCACACCTCGCACATTCCACCAACTAAGAGTCATGGAAAGCTTCCTCTTAAAAACTCAAATGGCTTGATTCAACCACCAACTTTTTCAGCATCGTCATTAATAAAAACTTTGATTTAACATTTTTCCTTTAAATCCCATATCTCATAGGACAATCAGGCAATAAGTCTCCATATTCCTGTATTTTTATATAGTTTTTCTTACATACATTTCTCTAAAATGTTCCTTTTAGTATTCCTGGTTTATCTCCAAATTATTGTTTTATTACCAGATCATATGATATGACCTCAAATTCCCCAAATTTTCCCTTCATGGCTTTCTTCCAGATTTGTCCAGTATTTCAAAATCCAGATAATATAACAAAATCTTTATCAAAATGTTCCTCTCTATTGACATGAATAAATAAAAAATTTTGTTTTGATCGTCTCTTATCCCAAATTTTCTGCATAATGTAATATCATATATCATGAATTCTTGCTATTTTTCTTGCATGAGTACACAATATCAAGTGATTTATTTCATGTGACTCCTCGAATTATCTCACAGTTCCGTAATATTCATGCAAATTGCTTAAAGAAATATGATTATCCTGAGTCCTATTACTTTTCTGCAATATTTTATCCCCTCCCAAAAGTTAAGGAAATATGAAGTAAAGAAAAGAATGGATTTCTTGAGCAATTTGGAAACATTTTTTATGCCTGTTCCTTAAGGGTAAGAAAGAAAATATATATTTAAAAATGTAACAATGCATTTCTTATAGCTATACCTTGCAGAAAAGTGGGGAATTTTCTTTTAACCTTATGACGACATAATTTTTGGGTATTCCTATTACTTTTCTGCAATATTTTATCCCCTCCCAAAAGTTAAGGAAATATGAAGTAAAGAAAATAATGGATTTCTTGAGCAATTTGGAAACATTTTTTATGCCTGTTCCTTAAGGGAAAGAAAGAAAATTTGTCTTTAAAAATGAAACAATGCATTTCTTATAGCTATACCTTGCAGAAAAGTGGGGAATTTTCTTTTAGTCTTATGACAACATAATTTTTGGGTATTCCTTGTAAGAAAAGAGAGAATTTTGTGACAAAGCATCCAACACATTTTTTTCATAGTTATTCCTTCCAGGAAGGCAAAGAATTTATGTGAAATCATCCAGTATTATGGTTTTTCCTGGAAGGAAAACAGATAATTTCTACTGAGCCATATGGTAATGCGCATTTTATAGTCATTCTTTTCAAGTATAATTAATATAGCAGAAGTCTTTACTCACTCAAGTGACTCACACCTTGAGTCACTTATCAAAGATTAAGCACACCTAATTTCTCCTTAGATATCGTAGGCTGTAGACGCTGTTTCGAAATTTGCATGTGAAAAATAAGTGTAACCTGCTTGTAATTTAGACTGTCTTCTAATATATTATTTTAACATCGTGAAGCATTATTTGCAGTGTATGGGGTGGTGTCTCTTCAATTTAAATTATCTCAGAAGAGGATTTTTTCATACTTTCTTTGTCTCGTCACATTAGCTTGCTAATGAATTCTTAGCTATTTACTTAATCTTGACTAAGGAAAGCATTTTTTGAAGTAAAAAACAAATATACTGTATAATGTCTTGTGCAAGTACTTTTTGATATTGTGTGATTTAATTTTATGCTCTTATTCATTACTTTTCTTGTAATACTGTACTGCAGGATTCTGTGTAGACGTTTAAAGGGTTGGTAATCCTTCCATCCCTGATTTTATTATATTTGAATTTTAGAATTGATGAGAATGGGAGAGTATTTTGAAGCCCTTCTGTATAACATTTCTTACAATTTTGGTTACCTTAGTAGCTTTGGTGGAATATAGCATAATATTACAAAATATTCTCTCATACCAAAGGACCTAAATATAAATAAAGAGATGTGATTTGCATCAGATTCCAATTTGTAATTCAGAAATGATAAAATATTCAATCGTGCATCATAAATTACATGAATAGAAACACTTGTACATCTTATATACCTATACATGTATGCACTGGTAGATTATGTCTTTGTTTGGACGCTAGATATTAAAACCTCTAGAGTTAATTCTTGCCAGGTGGTATATAGCAAAGCAAAGCTGATGTCTGTCTTTGTCTTTGCTGTTCAAGGGCATAGTGTTTTAGGAAAGTGTTACACTAACATAAACTCTTCATCTGTGAGGATTGTGCTCATTTGCCTCAAGTATTACTCCAGTATAATTTTTTTTTTATCTCAAAGTGAAATGAATAAAGGTATCAGCACATATGTGTGAATTTACAAATGCTTGTAAGATAAGTGATATTCAGTACTGACATACATCAGCATTGTAAGAAACTGAGTTATATTTGCACCTGACAAAGTGAAGCAATCGAGATTATCAGCATACTGTATCTTATATGGAAGTGACCATTCATACCATTACTAACAAGCCCTTCTGTTTTTGTCACATTAGAGTAATGTCTGAATTTCAGGGAGATGAATATAGTTTAAGCACCGATTAATGTGTCACAATTAGTCCCCAATGGAATGGGGGTGGATATGGACATATTATAGCTTTGGGATTAAGGCTTGATGCCCTTCCTAATGCCCCATGGTGGGCTTGAACCCACATTAGTTGCTTCCTAACTCACGTACCTCATCAGAGAGATTAGAGTAAAGAAAAAATGTTTGTCCCTTTAAAAGTGCTGTGTACCAAGATTATCAACGTATTATCAATGAATTCGTACATATGTACTTGTATGCACATGCCTCTCTCTTTTTTTTTTTGCATTGCCAACCTGGTATGCATTCAGTTTCCTAGATTCGAGAAAACAAATTGATGGAAAGTCATTTAAATCAATATTTTAGATGCTAATATTAAAGCAGATGCAAGAAAATTCAAGAAAAAAATTGGTGATGTACAATATTCTGAAAACTTAGAGTATAGTAGAAGATTAAAAACAAAGCCTAATCGGAATTTGAAACATTTTCTAAATGACATAAAGAAGTGAGCAGGTGATTACTGATGCAAAATTATTTTTATTATGCTTACAATAAATCTTTAGTAAATCTTGGTAGTTTTTCCATTGCTTTTTTTTTACCAGTAACAGTAGGTCAGCTTTGCACATAATGCATTAAGAAAGTAACTTGATTTTATTTTATTTCTAAATGTAAAATCGGTCTCATTATTTCTTACATCTCCTGTCTTATAAATTTACTTTGTGTTGCTTTAATGTGATACAAATATAAATATGTAGCATGTTTTTAAATTTCTACTGATAAAACGTAGTGATGCAGTGTGGTTAGTTTAGAGTAAA
>JAXCGZ010001997.1:110000-117500 GCA_037179515.1 Halocaridina rubra | reverse complement strand
CGCAATTTTGGTAGATATGAACTCACTCTAAAATATAATGTTTTATACATCACTGTTTTGAGCTTTTTATGGACACATTTCTATTACATTCACACTTGTGAGCACAAAGTATTCTTGTATATGTATAATTGTAAAGCATGATTGGGACACAAATGTGCTTGTTTTAGACATATGTGCTTATTTTGGACATATACGCTTGTTTTGCTGAATGACTTCATGTACATTTAGAGTACATGAAAATATATATTTTGTATTATGACTGATATGTGTATAAGTTTGTGATTTATGATGATTTTTGTTTGCACTACAATATAGTACTGGTATTTTCATTTGTCAGTCAAAACTAATTCAATCATCTAATCTAGATGTGTAATTTCACATCATTATGAAGCCTAACTCTACTTGAATGAGATTAATAATGTTTTTTTTTCTTCTCTCTTCCTCTCTATCAATGAGATGTACACCAAATTATATTGGTAATGTAGCTTTTTAATAAAACTTTAGTTTAAAGAAATTATATGTAACTTCATGCCATAAATGCTGCATATTTGATCATGCATAGTATGCAGAGGGGAGATGATTTTTTACCTAAGAAATATATTTAATATGTTACTAAATAAGATTACACATAAATAAAAAAAAAAAAGTTATCAAAAAAGAAGTAAAAGTAATTTATGGCAGATGCATCATAACCATGAAACATCTTAAGTCAAGAACATCATAAACCAAGGACCTCCAGTATATGAAGCTAGCTCAAGTTTGCCGTGTATCCTCTTAGTTTGATATACAGTATATCACATTTTAAAGTTGAGAAATGAATAGATTTATTTGTTGTAATAGCTATACAGTACTTGTGCTATTTAAGGATTTTTATTTTGTTTTATATATTGCTTTTTCATTAGCCATGCTTTTTATTCCAAACGTAGTGGGTCTACATCATGTTCACAATTTTGTGAAATTTTTTTTTATTTTCTGTGCATATGTAAGAATATATGCAAGTCAAAGATGGTGCAGAGTATTACTTTCTTGAATGCAGTGTACAGTTTAGTAATGAAATGAGTTAATAAAAGAGGTGCTGTGAAATGATGTTTTATTATTTTCGAGAAGACCCTTAATTACTGTACTAAGGTTATGGGGATTTTTAGTTACAGTTGTATAAGCACATGAAAGGTCTTTGCCATCACTAGTTACCGTGTAAGATTAATTTCCCCTTTATTACCGGTACATTAGTTCCCAAGTAGACACCTTTGAACCTCATCTAGAAATGCTTATGCTTACTGAAGTAATGCTATTTCAGCCTCATGAAGGTATTGAAATGTATCTCTCATCATGATCATGACAAATGAGCTTCTGGAATACAGTTAATAATTATGTACTATCCACTGGAGGTAGAATTGTATTAAAAAAAACATAGACTCACTTTTGAGCAGCACTATTAGAACAAATGCTCAGTATTTAGTAAAGAGGATAACTGATATTGTTCTCTGTTTCCAGCGCATATAAAAATAAATAAACATGGAACGTGAGGTGGTACAATACCTACACATTCTGTTGAAGCTGAATTTTCAAGGACTGCTCTAAATTACAGTCACTGTCCTGTAAAATCTTGTAGTAAGGTATCTTACCAGTGCCAAGAGAGTGCATACCTTAACTTTTTACGTCAAAGCACCTACGTACGATGCCTACCCCTCAGTCATATATTTATGCAGAACTTCATTTCTTGGTAGGAGATTCGATGAAAGATTTCATATCATCTTATACTGTTAGCATTTGTCAGCCCCCTTAGTACATTCATTGCATAACATCAGTGATTGTGCATAGGAGATAAAAATATAAAAGACTTAGTGATTTCCTTGTTGTTTACGTTAGAAAATATCATAAAAAATGGCACAATTAAGACTGAGAAAAATACGCAAAGAGCGGTGATCTTACTTAAAAAAGAATTATTATGTCTTTAAAGTACAGTACTGTGTGTGTGTGTATATATATATATATATATATATATATATATATATATATATATATATATATATATATATATATATATATATATATATATATATATATATATATATATATATATATATATATATGAATATTAACTTTTTTAACTTAAAAGCAACAAATAAAATATATTCTAAATTAAGAATCTTGAGTTAAACTTTCACAATCAACTTGAAAAAGCAGACAAACATTCAATTTAAAAAAAAAAAAAGTATTGTAAACGAGGTCAAATTCATAGGAAATAATTGTCGTAAATATGTTGCCATGATACGATACACCATTCGATATTTGTGCTCCTTATCATCTGCCAACATAACCACAGATATTTTTTACACGCAAGAAAGTATGTCGGAGGAATCGCATATACTGTATAGTAAATGCAATGAGGAACCAGCTTTCAAAAGCGATGTTTTTATAGAACTTAATTTTTTTTTAGAAGAAGCGATTATTTATAGTATGTAAAGAAGACTAGTCTCCAAAAGTTTTATTTTTTTTTCTAAGTGCTAATGGAGAGGTTGTTAGTCACTATTTAGTGCTGGAAATTATAAATACGTTGATAATATGAGACCACACCCTCCCTCCTCTCAAAAAAAAAAAAAAAATTATTTGAGAAGTATAGAAAAGTCATATACTTGCTTATTTTCGTGTTTGAGCTCAGAACAAATTCGGATATACCCTTTTCTTGCAGAGACCCCTACCGCAGGTGTACTCCCTGATTTTTCCTAGTTGGGCGGAACTAAATCATGACTGAACGAAAACAGCTTTTTATTTATTTATTTATTTTTTATAGAAAAGACCGGATGGAATGTTTGATATTTCATGTTATATTGATACTTGCCTGCATTTGCTGCAAGCACATTAATTACTAATATCATTACAGCTTTTTTTTCCAGAAAGAACGATATTGATATAGTTAAATCAAAAGTATAAACGCTTCATGCATATAAGGTTAATATTTAACCGATGCAAATGAAGAAAGTAAAATCAGGAATTGGCACCTCTTGGTGGCTTGGAGTTGCCATACATGTTTTTTTATGTTTATTTCTCGGCGCTTTCTAAGGAACTGGTCGGGGTTATGCCAGTTTACAACTAACAGCTGGTGTAGAAGGACGGTGTCTTCGACCCGGGCTGTCGGTACTACTTTGGGTGAAAAAAAAGCTGTTTTGTGTCGCAGAATTACGGAAAAGAAAAAATAAATATGAGTGTTTTGAAATAAAAAGAATCTACTTCTACTGCAATGCCAGAAGTGGCTTAAAGTTTGATATTTGTAGCAGGAATTTGAGGAAAGCTAGAAATGGATTGTTATTTTCGGCCGCATTGAAATTCGTCTCTATCTCTTTCTCCTCACTACGTGAACTCTCGAAGAACCCGAGTTCAAACTAAGGAGCGCATGCGATGGACTTCATTTACTTCAGGTAAAGTCATTTTCTCTACTATATATATATATATATATATATATATATATATATATATATATATATATATATATATATATATATATATATATATATATATATATATTTATTTACTTATTTATTTTGTTTAATTAATTTATTTTTTTTCTCATGCATATAGATACGCAATAAGATTATACATAAATTTCCCTCATGTAAGTACATGTCTAAATTTTTTTTTTTTAGAGAGAGAGAGAGAGAGAGAGAGAGAGAGAGAGAGAGAGAGAGAGAGAGAGAGAGAGAGAGAGAGAGAGAGAGAGAGAGAGAGAGAGAGAGAGAGAGAGAGAGAACTGGATCCGACAATTCCCACCAGAGGAGAGTACAGTTATGGGTATTTCTAGGGCTGATCAGGTGCTTGAATGGATAGTTTTTGTTCCAGTGTATGCACATATAGTTACTGCAATTCACATCTTTTTTTTTTTTAAACATGCCTTAAATCTGTATCTTCAGAGAAGGATGAATTTATACATAAGATTTGGACACCACGCTTAGGTTATCCCTTTTAGAGAGACTTCATCGAGGCAAAAAGATGCCATGCCTATTTAAACACTGCGAATACTATAATTGCATCTCTCGAAATACATTTAACTCCCTCCTATATTATTATTATTATTATTATTATTATTATTATTATTATTATTATTATTATTATTATTTTTATTATTATTATTATTATTATTATCAATATTATATATATATATATATATATATATATATATATATATATATATATATATATATATATATATATTTATATATATATTATGTATGGGTATACACTCTTGAAATAAAAATTGCAGACTAGGAATGTAACGTTAGTAGAGCTTTTAGGACATGTAAGCTTAAGCATGCTTATCACATCTAGGCATATTAAATGATGATATCATCTGCATAATAATAATAATAATAATAATAATAATAATAATAATAATAATAATAATAATAATAATAATAATAATAATAATAATAATAATCCTATTCTATGTACAAGTCATTACTCTTGTAGCAAGACTATGTACATGTACCCTTTGTAGTTTAGGTAAGGACTGAATAAGTCAGGTTAAATTAAGTTAGGATGATATATAACATTTAGCTACTTTTTTATATTTTATACACCCTTCAAAATTATCCGTAGGCCTTGTTTTCCCAGAGCAAAGCATTTGCTTATCATATATCATCCTAACTTAACCTAAAAGATTGGGTTAGTTTAATTTCTAAAAAGCATAAAATTAGTTTACTTGAACGAGTGGTCTACAAATAAAAAAAAAGTTTTTTTTCTGGTATTTGGTGGTTTTGTAACATTTAAAATGTATCCTCTTGTTTTTATCAGTAATGAGAGCATGATTCCTCCTTCAACTATGACAGGGGTGAGAGAGGAAAACAAATTTCCTCTCTTCATTATGCTTTGCCTTTCACCCCAAGCTAGTTCAGAGAAGCAGTGAAAGTTCAGTTATTTCCTGCAACTGAATAACATTTAGAAATCATTTTCGACATTCGTCATTTTGTGTTGCTGTGGTCGCATCTATTTTTTTTCCCTTCTCGCGAGTTGCGAAAGGGGTCTATTTTCCCGTATCAAATTTGCTCGAGCTTAGGGATACACTATTCCATAAATAACACCCCATTCCCTTTAATGATGTAATCGCAGAACCTACTGCGTGGACATGGACTTACGAGATATATTATTATTTCTACGCTGTGGTCTTTAATAATTACATTTTTACGTGGGAGCTGCGGGCAGGGGTTGCTTCTCCTTATCGAAGACGGAGCCTGTGATAGTTCTGTGTTCTTACTGACAGTGCAACACATCTAGTGGTGTCCTTCCTTACTCTTCCTACTATATAGCTCTGCTTGGCTCTCCTTTGGTGGATGCTAATATTATTCATGCATTTCCTCCCCTTTACCTACAATCATTTATTGTCTGTTGCTAGAACTCTTGTCTTAAGGGGGTTCTTTTTCGGCAGATATTAAGTGGGTTTCTGCTGAAATATTCTGCTTCTTCTTCTTCTTCTTCTCTCTCTCTCTCTCTCTCTCTCTCTCTCTCTCTCTCTCTCTCTCTCTCTCTCTCTCTCTCTCTCTCTATATATATATATATATATATATATATATATATATATATATATATATATATATATATATATATATATATATACAGAGAGAGAGAGAGAGAGAGAGAGAGAGAGAGAGAGAGAGAGAGAGAGAGAGAGAGAGAGAGAGAGAGAGAGAGAGAGAGAGAGAGAGAGATATTAGACCTGTTCATCTAAATGACTTGGCATATTATTCCCTTGAGTCTCCGACCAGACTTTAAGGGAAAGCTTTATGATGGAGGGCTTATGGGGTGTTCGATGGATAGAGACTGACATATAAGTAGATTTATACACACACACACGCACACACACATATACACACTTCCTCAGTTTCTTCTTCTTATTATTATTATTATCATTATTATTATTATTATTATTATTATTATTATTATTATTATTATTATTATTATTATTATTATTATTATCATTATTATTATCATTATTATTATTATTATTATTATTATTATTATTATTATTATTATTATTATTATTATTATTTTTATTATTATTATTATTATTATTATTATTATTATTATTATTATTATTATTATTATAGTTCACAACTAATCATTAATCGTTGAAAAGGGGTACACCTGCAGATTAGCGTAAGCAATTAAGGTTGCTTAGGTTCAATATCATCATTAGGTTGTTATTCATCAACATGTTCATTCTTGTGAACTTGAGTGTGGTATTACTAACTGATAATTTTTTTTTTTACTATATTAGGTAAATTTATGGTAGTATCTTGCAAAACTCTACTAAATTTGTTAAATATAAAGCCGTATGCCTCTAATAAGCGAAATTAGAATTTATGTTCATTCAGCTGCATATGTATTATTTACAAGTGGACTCTGTTATCTACTGCTCAGAGTGGACACTTTTTATACCTACTACAGACTCATCCCACTTAGGCTAGAATGCTCTGCCAAAGTCATCTTTTCTTATTAGAAAAACAGATTAAAGTAGATGTATACTTTATGTACATGAAATTATTAAGTGGCTATTTGATAAATATGTTCCCACTGCTTAAATGTCACGCTCGTTAGGCCTGGCGGTAAATCGAAGCAGTTACGTGTCATCAGTATGATAATGTATCAAAATACATAGGCTCAAGGTAGGCAGTGCCTACCCTGAGTAATTAATTTTCATACTGACGACACGTCCCTGTGTTCGATATCTTATGCAATTAGACATTATCAGTAAGTTGATCCTTAAGCGAAAAGAGGCTAAAAATCCTATCTAAAGTTAATTTTCATTAATCTTAAGAAAAAAATATTCAATAGATATTCATCCAGTATTTAAAATTTGCACTCTTTTAACACACACACACACACACACACACACACACACACACACACACACACACACACACACACACACACGCACACACATAGTTTATAAAAGAACAAGAAATGATTACCTAAGTAAAAGAAGAAAGGCAGAGAGAGAATATGAAAGGGATATCACCAGGAAGGCTAAAGAAATTAACAAACTTTCCACAGCTTTATAAGAGGTTTTAAAGTTAAAGAGAGAGATGGAAGCATTGCTGAAATAAATGAAGAGATCTGCAAAGAATTGAACTTGGACTTTCAGACAATATTTACCGCAGAAAGTACCCCACCCCCTCAGACTGCAGAGATAGGAGAAGATGGGGTGGTATTAGAGTACATCATCTTTTTAGTCACAGAGGTATGCAAAGAGTTGTTGGAATTAGTTGCCCATAATAATACAGGTTCTGATGATATATCCCCTTATGTACTTTAGGAAATTGTCTAAACCCATATAATTGACGCAATGCATCATATTTTAAAAGTTGCTGGAATCTGGGGAGATACAGAGATGCTGGAAACTAGCAAATGTGGTACCTATCTTCAAAAGGGAAAGAGGGCTACAGCTCTAAGCAATAGACCCGTTTCCTTGACCAGCGTTGTTTGCAAAATTATGAAGAAACCACTAAG
>JAXCGZ010001997.1:72500-92500 GCA_037179515.1 Halocaridina rubra | reverse complement strand
ATGGGAGGGGAAAAAAGGGGGAGGGGATTAAGGATACAAGGGAATTGGAGGGAAAAGCACGAAAATTAAATAAGGTAAGAGAGAAAAAAGAGAGGGGCAGACCCTCGTGCTAAGCTTTGATCTGTTTATAGCCTCATGACAAGTCATTAGCTTTAGGATCAAAGTTAGCAAATTAATCTCTCCTAAGCTTTTACTTAAATATTTCCACTAGAAATCTTTCCCTCCTTTAATCGATGTTCATTTACTATCCAATCCTTTTTGATGCCATGGCCATAAATTAAATATCCAGAGGAATTCATTCTTTATATGTATATGCAGTATATATATATATATATATATATATATATATATATATATATATATATATATATATATATATATGCTGTATATATATTTATATATATATATATATATATATATATATATATATATATATATATATATATATATATATATATATATATATATATATATATATGCTGTATATATATATATATATATATATATATATATATATATATATATATATATATATATATATATATATATATATATATATATATATATATATATATATATATATATATATATATGCTGTATATATATATATATATATATATATATATATATATATATATATATATATATATATATATATATATATATATATATATATATATGCAAAATAAACTGTTATATCACAGCACAATATGAAGCAAAATAAGGCCCATAAATAAAACACAAAAAGAAGCGAAGATGTACTATATATTACGACTGGACTCCAGTCCTCTTCAGGTACAAAAAATTTTTTGTACCTGAAGAGGACTGGAGTCCAGTCGTAATATATAGTACATCTTCGCTTCTTTTTGTGTTTTATTTATGGGCCTTATTTTCCTTCATATATATATATATATATATATATATATATATATATATATATATATATATATATATATATACTGTATATATATATATATATATATATATATATATATATATATATATATATATATATATATATATATATATATACTGTATATATATATATATATATATATATATATATATATATATATATATATATATATATATATATATACATATATATATATATATATATATATATATATATATATATATATATATATACATATATAATATATATATATATATATATATATATATATATATATATATATATATATATACTGTATATATATATATATATATATATATATATATATATATATATATATATATATATATATATATATATATATATATATACTGTATATATATATATATATATATATATATATATATATATATATATATATATATATATATATATATATATATATATATATACTGTATATATATATATATATATATATATATATATATATATATATTATATATATATATATATATATATATATATATATATATATATATATATATATATATATATATATATATATATATATATATATATATATATATATATATATATATATATATATCAAACTCACTTGTTACTCAGTTACTGAATAGTGCACAACTTTGTTCATAAAAAAAATGCTATATAGGCACTGAGTCCGTTACCATATGCGGTATAGTACCTGTTTACCGATTCCCAGTTTGCCGATTCCAGTTTGACGATTCCCAAATTGTGGATTCGTGTTGAAATCAACGTGACTCAATGTTTTATTGAATTTAAACTAAATATTAAATGCATTTAAGAAAAATATATTTAATTTTAATTACGGTAAAACTTAGTTGCAATTCGGTAACTGATAATTTTTCATTAACTCTAACTACAAAGGAAATTGCCGCTAACTATGAGAGGAATTAGTTACATACAATGGAGTGAGAAATTTAAGTATGATAAATATTTCATCGGCTGTATCAGCGGGATGCTAGCTA
The DNA here is from genome assembly GCA_037179515.1 of Halocaridina rubra. NCBI lineage: Eukaryota > Metazoa > Arthropoda > Malacostraca > Decapoda > Atyidae > Halocaridina > Halocaridina rubra. The sequence goes on along the minus strand of JAXCGZ010001997.1, from coordinate 90,574 downwards.
ATCAGAGGTGCTTCGAGGACAAAATAGTTAAATGATCGCTGATTAACGTTAATTAAATTTGAAGACTGATAATTTATTTAAATCCGGCAACCAATGAAAGTGCTGCCAATTAGGAGAGAAATTGCCGACTCTTATTCAAGTTATTGTAACTATCAACCACCTAACCTAACCTAACCTAAATCAACCCCTGCAATCACTTGTGTGTACTATCCTAATAATGAATTCATATTACTAGGTTTCGGCAATATGGGAATCTGGAATTTGAGAAATCGGCAAAGGTAAATCGGCAAACTGGGAATCGTTTGCCGATTATATATATATATATATATATATATATATATATATATATATATATATATATATATATATATATCTATATATATATATATATATAATATATAAATAATATATATAATAGCTATAATATATATAATATATATAATATATATAATATATATAATATATATAATATATATATTATATATTATATATTATAGATTATATATTATATATTATATATTATATTTAAATATATATATATATTATATATATATATATATATATATATATATATATATATATATATTATATATATATTTATATATATATATATATATATATATATATATATATATATATATTATATATATATATATATATATATATATATATATATATATATTTATATATATATATATATATATATATATATATATATATATATATATATATATATACATATACTTAAATGATAACAGAAATGCCAAGACATTGATATACAGAATAATATCATACCTAATTCAGAGCATAAATGCAATGCTCTTATTAAGATGATGAATTTATGGCACATTTTTAAATGTATTTTAGAGAAAAGACCGAATTCTGTGAAAGCAAAGAGTTGTTATTTAGAAAAGAGGGAGAGAATTTATATAATAATCTATAAAATTGTAGAATTATTGATGCCAAGTATTATCTCATGTCGAGTATTATTTTTCATGATCAAAGTTGTTGCGGTTAGACAATTCTTATGATATTTGTAATAAATTATTTCAGTTTATCACAACCCCCCCAAAACAAAGAAAAAAGAAAGAATATTAAAATTACAAAGCTCATAATGAAGACGAATATCTCCATCTTCTCCAAGGGAGAAGAAGGAGAAGGAGCCGGAGAGGCAACGCCTCGCGTTCTTAGGTCAAGTTTTTCTCGTTGCCTCTTTTAATTACTGCAGTCATGATGATATATATATGCAAAAGGTCAACCAAGGAAGATTTCTATCCTGTGAGCTAATGCCTTTATTCCCCGAGGCTCATCTTTGGTTACGGTCAAGATTTATCATGGCTCCTCCCCCTTTATGGGCTTCATCAACGGCTCATTTTTCCTCATGGATGGCTCACACCAGCTGAAGCTAACCCAGTACTAACACTAAAAATGAAATTACTAGTGAAAATATTAACTAACTGGCTTATATAAAAATTTTGGTAATGGTCAGGTAACCTTGAATAATGGAATTATTAAAATAAATAAAAAAGTCTGTAAATTTAAATAGCTATACTGAACTGAAGGCCGAAAAGATGTCTTATACTGGGTAAAAAAAAAAAAGGAAGTTATTTATTATTTTTGGGGATCATTAAAGTATGTCTTTAAAGAGGAAAAATACTTAGTTTCTAAATAAGAACCTTTGCAGAATGTCTAAGTTTATTGAACGGTAAGGTTGAAGAACCTGATTATCAGATGTTTCCTAGTGTAGAAACAGTGTTAAGTTAGTGATCTTATTCTGTGGCCCTCAAAGCCGGTTTTTATTGAGAAGTCAAATACTACTGTGCTTGCTAGGCGTCAAGACCTAATGTCATTTTCAAAAGCAACAGAAGTAACCGATTTTCTGTTCCGTTAGAAACTATAAATATACAAATAAGTATATTACTAAAGTACACTAATAGGTAGTCTCCGTGGCAGAATGGTAGCGTCCGCGACTATGAGGCGGCAGGTCGAGGTTCCCGTCATGGACTGAGGTTAGTAAGGGCATACACTCAGGGTAACGATTACATCTCCCAAAACAAGTCCTTCGCAAAAAGGCAACAGTCCTAGCCCTGAGTAGAAAGGGGAGTTCGTGACGTAAAAATTGAATCAATAAAGTACACTAATAATATTTAAGCACCAGGTAAAAAGTAACAACCCCTCAATCATTAAATAACCCCGTAAATTGCTATGCCAGCTTGGGAGAGGTTAATGCCTAACCTAACTTAACCTAAGACAAACTTGCAATTTTCGGGGTTATTTCATGTTCTGGGGGTCGTTAATCTTTACCTGATCGAAATATGATATTGTAAAGTTATAAGGTTAGTTGTTCAGATGTCTGATCTATTGCAACATGCCTTGGCAACTCTGTGGATACTGATCCCGATTAATGGGTTGGGAAGTTTCGAGTCCAACTCCCTCCCTGTAATAAATCTTACAGATTTTCAGCCCCACAGCCATTTTTTTTTTTTGCTAAGACGGAGGGAGATGCAACAAATGTTTGGATATTTGTCTTAATTTCTAAGGCTTTTCCTTTTTCTTTTATTGGAAGAGGGTAATGATGGACTGAAATAAGAAAAAATTCACGACCAATGTTAGAATAATTGTGTAATTACTTATTCTTAATCGATGGTGGAACAATGTTTCAAGCAACAGTATTCATGTAAATTCCATATTTTTTTTCCATTATAATAAAATGGGGAAATTAATTCAATCCCTCCACTTAAATCAGCTTGTGAATAAAGCAACCCGTACCACCGCTAATTCCTCCAGCCTAATTGATCTTATAATTACCAATACACCTAGTTTTATAGTTCACCACGATGTCTTACCTTGTCCTGTAGGAGACCACGAGCTTCTAATAGCTACAGTTAATGTCAGGAAGGAAAAGAGACCGCCAATTGTTAAAACTTTCCGATCTCTTGAGAATTATTCTCAAAATTGTTTCTGCGACACTCTTCTTAATGAATACAACATTTTAAATTCAATACTAACTACAGATTGTGTAAATTATCAAGTTTCTACTTTTACTGATGTTTTTACGAGATGTTTAAATGAATGTGCCCCTCTTACAACCAAAGTCATGACACGCCCTCCTGCCCCGTGGATTGACTCTCAGTTAAAAGAGCAAATGAAAAAGAGAGATGACCTCCTAAGGCAATTTAAATCTGATAGACAAAACTCCGAGATGGAAAGAGCCTATAGAAGAGAAAGAAGCCTTACTAAAACAATGTTGTCCGAAAAGAAGAAAAATCATTTCAGGGAAGAATTTTCCAAGTATAAGGGAAATATCAAAGGAACTTGGAATGTTATAAAAAGAATAATTCCTGCAAATAAGGAAATCTTAGAAAATTCTGACCTTCTTAGTGATAATGTGGAAAAGCGAGTGAATGATTTTAATAAGTATTTTGCTGAAATAGGTAAGTCCACATATGAAAAGTCCCAAGATAATAATGACTTGATTATTAATCAACCACATAATTGCCAGCCTCCAGCTGAAAGAAGTATTATCAATAATTTTAGACCGCACCCAATCGATTTAGTCACACTTATTCTTATCATAAAGAACCTCAAACCAACAAACTCTTGTGGTTCCGATGGGATACAACTTCGCTTCCTAATTGACTCATTGCCAGTTACAGTATTTTTCATTTTAGTCATTGTAAATACATCCATTGTTACAGGCAGTTATCCTAACCTCTGGAAGCATCCCTATATCATCCCCGTTTTTAAGAGTGGAGATACTAATAATGTTGAAAATTATAGGCCAATCTCTCTTCTCAGCATTCTGTCTAAAATACTTGAGAAGGTAGTTGCCACCCAGTTAATAAATTTCCTTGAATCAAATTGTCTATTATGTGAAGAACAACACGGTTTTCGGCCTAAACTTTCGACCGAGACGGCCCTACTTAAAATTACTGATAAAATTTATAGTAATATTGAAAATAAGAAAATATCACTTTTATTATTGTTAGATTTGTCTAAAGCATTTGACAGTGTACACCATCAAATTCTAATGAGAAAACTTTCCAAAGTTCATGTTGACTCATTTTGGTTCGAAAATTATCTGAAAGATCGAATTCAATCAGTTCGAATGGGCTCGACTCTCTCTTCTTCTTTAGATATCAGTTTTGGCGTTCCTCAGGGTTCAATTTTGGGTCCTCTGCTTTTCTTAATATATGTTAATGATTTACCTCAATTTATAAGAGATTGCCTACTTGTTATGTATGCTGATGACACCCAGATTATGCTTACTGGTGACATTGATAGAATTCCTGAAATCTTAAAAAGGGCTGAAGATATATTAAACTGTGCCAAAAGTTATTTTAACAGTAATGGTCTTTTACTGAACGAAAATAAAACTAAATTCGTTATTTTTGGATCAAATCAATACCTGTCCCGCATTCCTGAGAACATCAGTATAAATTTCAACAATGTTTCACTCTTCCCATCTAATAAGGTTAAAAATCTAGGAGTTATTATGGACAGTACCATGACATTTAATTTTCATATCGATGAACTACATAAAAAAGTGAACGGGACCCTTATTTACTTGAACAGAGTCTATGAAAGATTCGAGCCTGATTGTAGGGTAATTGTAGTACAAACATTGATTTTAAGTATTCTCAACTACTGTCTAAGTGTTTGGGGTTCCACGACTAAGACCCAGATGTTACGAGTGAAAAGGCTCCAGAATTTTGCTGCAAGAGTTGCCATAGGGGGGGTGCATAAACATGATCACGTGACTCCCCTCTTTGAGAGATTGGGTTGGCTAAGGATGGACATGAAGTTCATATATAATATCTGTCTTTTAGTTTTTAAAATAAATCATGGAATATTACCGGAATGGCTCTTCTCATTGCCAACAGTTAATCAAGTGCGTATCAATAACGTCAACACCAGATATCAGAATTCTTTTTACGTGCCCAGAACTTCCACTGATATTGGGGCAAGAGCCTTAAATGTAATAGGCCCGAGACTTTGGAACTCTTTACCCGCAAACTTAAGAAGTTGCCAAACATTACCCTCACTTAAATCTCATCTTTTAAATCACCTACTTAATAAGTGATTTTAGTCTCATTATTATCCTCCCATTGGGTAAACGAAGTGTATGTATGCATATTTTAATGTGAAAATTTTTTGATTTTGTGCTTTGCAAATTTCATTAGTTTTATTTTGACATTTTACATTGTAATTTGTAATTAGATTAATTATCATGTGTAAATTTTGTGATTTTGTGCTTTGCAAATTTCATTAGTTTTATTTTGACATTTTACATTGCAATTTGTAATTAGATTAATTATCATGTAATAGCCATTTTTGATGGAATAAAGTTTTTGACTTTGACTTTGACTTTGACTCTCTCTCTCTCTCTCTCTCTCTCTCTCTCTCTCTCTCTCTCTCTCTCTCTCTCTCTCTCTCTCTCTCTCTCCTCTCTCTCTCTCTCTCTCTTTCGAATTTACACACACACACACTAAAACTAGAGGCCATAGTTTGAATCTTCGTAAAAAAAACTTCTTTGCACGATGTAAGGAAGTACTTTTTTAGTGTAAGAATAGTTAATAATTGGAATTCGCTAAGCGAGGAGGTAGTTAATGCTAACCCAGTCCATAGTTTTAAGGACAAATATGATAAGTATCACTAAGTACAAAATGGAACCGATCAGGAGACGAGAAGTTACGAGCTTGGGGCTCTTTCCCGTAAGCACAATTGGATAATTACACTGATACAGCTACATGGTGGCAACAATTGTCACCGTGGCCGAGTAGTAACCCTCACGACTTTGATTCATCAGATCATGGGTTCAAGGCCTGCCACAGTCTGAGGTTAGAAAGGGCATTAACTCAGGGTGACGATCACACTTGCCAAAACCAAAATGCTCTCCAGTCATTTGTATTTATTTACTTATCAATTTACCTGTAAATAATTTTTTTTATTTACTTATCTATCTACCTGTATATTTATTTGTTTTAATTTCCTTCTTATCTCCGCGTATCAGTTTCCTTATGAACGCATGCATGCATGCACTAGAAACTGCCCTCAAGTTCGTTCACCTTTGGGTGTTGTTTTCCCAAAAGCTGTTTTTGGATTTTTATTTATATGAATTCTTTAATAATTCACTTGCTTATGTCAGGGATTTTTGCAGTTTGCTTGCCATAAAAAAGAATAATGATTTTTTTTTGTACTGTAAGATGATGTATGTATACACACACACACACACACACACACACACACACACACACACACATACACACACACACACACACACACACACACACACACATACACACACACACACACACACACACACACACACACACACACACACACACACACAGTAGTTGATAATTGGAATTCGCTAAGCGAGGAGGTAGTTAATGCTATCTCAATCCATAGTTTTAAGGACAGGTATGATAAGTATCACTAAGTATAAAATGGAACCGATGAGGAGACGGGAAGATACGAGCTTTGGGCTCTTTCCCGTAAACACAATTAGGTAATCACAATTAGGTAATCACACACACACACACACACACACACACACACACACACACACACATATATAAATATATATATATATATATATATATATATATATATATATATATATATATATATATATATATATATATTTATATATATATATATAAATATATATATATATATATATATATATATATATATATATATATATATATATATATTTATATATATATTTATATATATATATATATATATATATATATATATATATATATATATATATATATATATATATATATATATATATATATATATATATATATATATATATATATATATATATATATCCAAATAAGCACATTACATATGTGAAAACATGAATTATTTTTACCCCGACCGGGACTTGAACCTGGGACTAATTATTACTAAGCCAAGGCTCTAACAGCTATACCCTCTGTGGTGTAGTTGGTAGCGCCTTGGCTTGGTAATAATAAGTCCCAGGTTCAAGTCCAGGTCGGGGTAAAGATGATTCATATATATATATATATATATATATATATATATATATATATATATATATATATATATATATATATATATATATATATATATACATTGATATATTAATATACCAATGATTATTTTTAATGTATATGTCCGTCTGTCTGTCTGCTTTTATTTATGTATGTATGCATGTATGTATGTATGTATGTATGTCCCGGTGTAGCACTTAGAATATATATATATATATATATATATATATATATATATATATATATATATATATATATATATAATATCGTACATCCATCTATTCATCTATCCCTACATACATACATACATCCATCCGTCCATCCACCCACACATGCATACATACATACGTACGTGCGTGCGTACATACATACATACATACATACATACATACATACATACATACATACATGCATACATACATACGTATATTTTTTTTTATGATTGTGACACCAAGATGGGAAAAAATAAATCTGCCCTCATCGGGCCTGGGCACGAAGGAAACATAAAGTAAAGGAGAAGAAGAAATGGGGAGTGTTGTGATTTGTCATGTATGGAGGGATAATAAGAGACATGTAACGAATATCCAAGAATATTCGATGTTGATGTAGGCATAGAAAAAGAACCGTAACAGAAGCAAGACAACATCGAACTGTCCTGGACAGTCCTATTTAAGTGCAAAAGACTCTTCAGCTGTAGTATCGCAACAGGCGGCTGTTGCCATGGGCCATCTTACTACATGGAAATAATATATATATATATATATATATATATATATATATATATATATATATATATATATATATATATATATATATATATATATATATATATATATATATATATATATATATATATATATATATATATATATATATATATATATATATATATATATATATATATATTATGCATACACAGAACGTATGCATATATATGCATAAACATATATATATATATATATATATATATATATATATATATATATATATATATATATATATATATATATATATATATATATATATATACATATATATAAAACTTTAACTTAAAAAAAAAAAAAATTCACGCCCGTACGCGCATAGTAGTGGAATGGGAGAAACATTTTTCTTTTTACCACCACTACTACTACTGCTACTACTACTTTTGGGAACGATAATGATATTCCTCCTTATAACTTGAGTATGTTGCCAGCGTAGCTAATTCATTTGTAAAGTTCACTGAAACGAGCCTGCGAGCTCACAACCGTCTACTTCTCTTAATCATATAAATAAAAAAAAAATTATGCACACTTATCCAATCCTCTGTGATTACTTCCCACAAAGAGTCAAAGTATTTTCTTTGACTCTGCCACCCCCCCCCTTATAAGAGGGCATATGGCTTTGGTATATGAATAAATTCCTTCAAGAACTACTTCTTGACAATCGTAAATGCTTTACATTTCTACTCTTCTGTGATATTTCGTCCCACGGAGGCAGAGCAGTGTCGTAAGAAAAGTTTAAGAAAGTCAAGTGTTGTAACACTAGATTCACCATGTATTTTCTTAGCTGTAGGATGTGCTGGACAACTAGATATATTGTTATGATGTTAGGCCTCTCACATAGACGCCAAGAGCCGGTAGAGATCAGAGTGGCTCAATAATAGAAATAAAATTTATATAGAAGTTCCCCAGAAGGGGGCGGGGAACTGTGAGCTGTAGGATGGGGAACTTTGAGGTGTACATTACGTTTATAGTTCTAATAAACCCATTTGAATGAACGATGCATATCTGTTATCACCGACCGCGCTACCAAACCTAAGATAAGATATTAAGACATCCGGTGTTATTCAGCTTTATCGTATAGAGAGAAGTGCTATACGTCAGCAGTGTAGACCTTAACGACAAAATATATAAAAGAAAGACATAGATTCTGTATCTCATATAAGCACAAATAATAATTCCTTCTTTTGTTGAAGTTTATCTGCCATGATTTCGACAAGTCCTGAATAGAAGTCAGTGCCACGTGACTCCATCCCATTCTCGAAGTACTACGTATTGTGCCTTACAGAATTGTTCTTTTTAATTCCTCTTGATTTGCCCAAAGTATTGTTGTATATCTTCCTTCTCATTCTTTGGTAAGTACAGCTCCCTTTTTTCGACAATGAGTTGGGGTTGGTGACAATGGGTCCGAAATTTTTATATCAAAAGAATGTTTTCTGATACTTTGTTCAGGAACCTATGGCACTGTGATCATCTCATGCCTTAATGGACTTGTTTAGATTGTTTAATTTATTATTATTATTATTATTATTATTATTATTATTATTATTATTATTATTATTATTATTATTATTATTATTTTTATTATTATTATTATTATTATTATTATTATTATCATTATTATTACTATTATTAATATTATTGGTGGTGGTGAAAAACTATCACCTTAGTAGCCCTGCGAGTCGTAGTTGATTAAAAGGGATAGTCATTGTGAGGGGGAGAAAGAGTCCCTTCTATGCTACAGTTGCTTCCAACATAACAGTTTTAGCGAGACTCATCATTATGCTTGAAATATCATTTAAATATTTATTTATATAATATTTATTTTCTTAGGAGAAGGAGAACGGCTAGCATTATTAGCTCTCTCTCTCTCTCTCTCTCTCTCTCTCTCTCTCTCTCTCTCTCTCTCTCTCTCTCTCTCTCTCTCTCTCTCTCTCTCACACACATTTTTCCACCCTCTTCCCATTCCCTTCATTAAGTATTTAGTATGTGTGTTTGTATGTATGTTTGTCCTCGACTACTCCTGAAGGTTATGAAGGCGTGGTTCTACGACTCTTGGAGAGGGAAGCCCCTACTACCCACCCACACCTTCTGTTTTCCTCTCTCTCTCTCTCTCTCTCTCTCTCTCTCTCTCTCTCTCTCTCTCTCTCTCTCTCTCTCTCTCTCTCTCTCTCTAACTATATATATATATATATATATATATATATATATATATATATATATATATATATATATATATATATATGTATATATATATATATATATATATATATATATATATATATATATATATATATATATATATATATATATATATGTATATATGTTTATATGTTTATATGTATATATGTATATATATATATATATTATATATATATATATATATATATATATATATATATATATATATATATATATATATATATGTATATATGTATATATGTGTATATGTATATATATATATATATATATATATATATATATATATATATATATATATATATATATATATATATATATATATATATATATATATATATATATATATATATATATATATATATATATATATACACACTGTATATATAACACTGATCTGTTACCATACATTCTTAAATGGTAGGAAAATGACCATTAAAGAAAACAACGAAAACAATATTTAAAGTACTTATTAATATCGTGACCTAATTTGACCACCTTCTCTAATATTAACATATTAGGAATCCAACTCTTCCGGTTTTACGTCACGGACTCCCTTATCTACCAAGGGCTAGGACGGTTGCCTTCTTACGAAGGACTTGTTTTGGCAGATGTAATCCTTACGCTGAGTGCATGCCCTTGCTAACCTCAGACCGTGACGGGGCGCGAACCCTCGACCTGACGCCTCAGAGTCGGAGATGCTACCGACTGAGCCACGGCGACTATATATATTAGGAATCCAAATAGCTTCTAATTTGTCTTGGAGGAATCACATAATCCAAATTTCTAAATCTTCATCCAAAAAATTGGGGTTTTTGTTTCGTTTTCGTCATTACTTTTTCTCTTTATAGTTACTTAAAATCTATAAAGATCTTATCCGTCCCTGCTTAGAATACTGCTCACACATCTGGGGTGCTTCTTCTTATACTTATCTTCTTGATAGATTTGAATCTAAGACAGTCAGACTCATTAAAGGCCCTTCTCATATTTCTAATCTGGATTCTCACTCTTAGCCGTATGGTATCATCCCTTTCTCTTTTCTATCACTACTATTTCCATCGCTGCTCTGATGAGATGGCGAGTTGTATCCTTCCTCCACTGCCGAGGCAGCATAACCTTCGCCAAGCGGCCTCGTCTCTCAGGTTTGTAACTCGTGTATTGGTTGGTGCAGTGCCTGCTTCTTCCTATCTACCTCCAGACTCTGGAACTGTCTTCCTTGTTCTATCTTTCCTAATTCTTATAACCTATCTTCCTTCAGAAGGGGATATATTGTCATCTCATGGCATAATCCTGCCATATCTCTGGGTCATCAGTACTTTGGCAATTTTTTCAGTCTATCCTTTTCCTATGAGTATCATTACCCTATCTCTGCCTTGTCCTTAACCTTTTTCATTTCCTTCGTCATAATGTTTTCTCCGTTCCTGGGCCTTTATTGATGAGGGCAGTTCTCTTGCCTGTCCCGGTGTCACACTCATTAAAAAGAATACATTTATATATATATATATATATATATATATATATATATATATATATATATATATATATATATATATATATATATATATATATATATATATATATAGACACACAAACACACACACACACACACACACACATATATATATGTATATATATATATATATATATATATATATATATATATATATATATATATATATATATATATATATATATATATATATATATATATATATATATATATATTTGTGGATATGCCTCAATTTATATAGGGTATGTTTTTCAGATTGCAGTCACAATATACCTTGGTATCTTTTCCATAAAGGGTTAATAATAATAATAATAATAATAATAATAATAATAATAATAATAATAATAATAGTAATAATAATAATAATAATAATAATAATAATAATAATTTATTATTATTATTATTATTATTATTATTATTATTATTATTATTATTATTATTATTATTATTATTATTTCAACCTGTTCATTTATTTATGTAATCTCCCTCCACTTAAATAGTATTTTGCCTCTCTCTCTCTCTCTCTCTCTCTCTCTCTCTCTCTCTCTCTCTTGACGTATGACTTTTGGGCTATTCCACCGTAAGCCACCGCTGACGTATGAGTTTTAGACTTCCACTTGAACTCACACTTTGTAAGATGACTGGGTGATCTCACCGCTGGTCATCACTGACGTAAGGCTTTTATGATTATCCCCTTCTAATGACACCACTGCCGTAGGGGTTTTTCCTCCTACGTTTATAGTTACTTTAATTATTATGGTAGCGTGGTCACAAGTTAATAAATGCTAGTGCCTGAAGGGTACGAGGTAAGAATGGACACGCAGTGAATCCTTTACTTATATTTATTCTAGAGTACAACACAACTTCGACGCCTCAATGCCCCTGTGCCTCAAATGGCCCAATGGCCCAATGGCCCAATGGCCCAATGGCCCCCACCCTATGACTATCACAGTCTATGATCTATTCGTGCCCCTGGCAATATCTAACTAAGTGTCTCTGCCCTGGGTGGCTCTTTAAATACCCCCAGGGGCAGGGCGTGGCTTAACATCCAATTCTCCAATGAAATCAGTCAGAACTAATCCTAGCAAATCAGCGCCAGGTTCAAAGTGGAATCCCACCTACTTCCGGGGAGAAGTTATTGGGCATTTCTCCTGGGCAGGTTCCTTCGTACGAAACACAAGTTTATGTATGTTGTGGTTTAGGAAATGGCTAACTTCCTGTCCTTTCTGGCCCTTCTCGATGCCAGGTCCATAAGTCTCACGGTTCCGGTCATATATTTCCTTGGCACTTTCTACAAACATTGTAATAAAATATCCGTGCCCTCGACCAACCGTTTCCGCTCCGGAAGTCATACGACATCCCTCCCAACCAAAACTGAAATATCTCTTATTTCAGTCGAAGCATGGACTAGTTTTTCCGGGAGCTCTTGGACATATCCTAGCTAACATTAGTTTACAATAGAAATGGGGCCGAATTATTTAAGCTGTTTTCTAAGAATTCCTATACAAATTACACAAACATACATATAGAGAGTACCTTTACAGACAACTAGAGCATGCAGGGTCTAGGTCCTTGTTGGAAATCTGAAATACAAACATATTCTTATATTTAAACAGCATAATTCCAGTGTGAAACTAACGTCAAACATTAATTAAGATCAACAAGTCAGTTTAAATCAAAACATTAATTCATCTACTTCTCTCGTTTCTTTAAAAGACAAAATTGAGTTAATTACAGTAAGATCATGACTCATTTAGAACATTAGCAAACAATTAAGTAGAGTATTAGCTTGTATAAACATGTAAAATGCAATAGACTATAACATCAACAGTAATTTTCTATAAGAGACCCTACCTTCATAAATTCTATTCCTATCATTATTAGGGGCATTGATTTGTCTTAAAATTAAGCCTTAAAAACTACTCCTGAAACAAAACATGTTTGACTGTGTGTAAAGTCAAAATATTTATCGGTTTTTATATGCAATTACTATTCAGAGACCATTTAACATAAAAACTCAATGAATCTAAGGATTAAATCATAATTCAAATAATAAGAATGCTAAAACAAAACACTAATATTATTTAAGCAGAAAATAACTTATTAGTCTTAGTTCTCATCTTACACTTTATCAATGGCACTTACTCAACACTATATTTAAGGGAGACTCTGAGTTTGCGCTTAAAATTTTCTTAAAGCTAGCAAAACAAAAAAATAAACGTAAAAATAAAAATATTTTGTCTCCCCTTTTTTTTCTTTTTAAAATACCCTTTTTTCTCTTTTCACTAAAGTTCGGACATGTATAGGGATCATTTTTTTCTTTCTCATTTACGTGGCTTTTAAAGGTATTATTTAAAATATTTTAAAATATTTCTGCGTTTCTTTTCCTCTCTTTTTACTACCGTTATGACTCGTACGGGGATCTCCTTGTTTCTGGGATTTCATCAAGATTACCTGGGTTTTTAAAGTAGTTTTAAAATTTTTTATTCTTTTAGGACTGTCCTCTCCCTGTCTTAGGACGACTTTTAAATTTCTCTGTCTCGGACGACTTTCGTTTTCTGTCTAGGACGACTTTCGTTCTCTGTCTAGGACGACTTTCGTTCTCTGTCTAGGACGACTTTCGTTTTCTGTGTCTCGGACGACTTTCGTTTTCTGTCCCTTGCTCATGAATTCTTGCTAGGTGCGATTCCCCGGTTTCTCTCGGCGGACTCTTACGCTTTCCAATCCCCCGCCCGTCCTCGCTGCAGGCCCAGGTTTGTTGCCATAACCCTGTTTCTTGGTTAGGCAGAGCAAAAAGGACCAGGAAGGGGCCCCACCTCTCGCGAATCCTTCCAGCCCGGCTTTCTCGTCCTGCCCTCGGCCGATCTTGACTAAGACCTCCCACGCAGGAGACCTGCAACGTCACAGCGTTACTATTTCTGTACGGTCATCCACACGTACCTTCGAAGTAGAATGCGGGATGAAAGTTTGAACCTATATCACTACTACAGTTGTAAGAAAGGTTCCCTATGACTTCAGGGTACCAACAATGGCCATACATTGGTAATCGAGGCTATACTGTGCCTCCCCTGCAACTGCAAGTGATTGCAATCTCTATTCAATGGGCATTAGGGACTCGTCTGACGGACAAAATCTAAAGACTTTTAGAACTTGCAGGTCGGGGCTGCCTAGGAATAGGGTGGTGATGGAAGGTATGTGTCTACACAACTAGATTATTATTCCAAGATACTTAGGACGTAGCAACTGCTACATAGCATTACTCTACTATAAATGTCAAAAAGAATAATCATTGAATGCTGAGAAAAGCCACTAAAGAAACATTCTTATTAGCGGTGGCTACAGTAACATCAAGTATGAATTCAGTTAAAAGATACAAATCATCAAGTTACTGCTGATTTTATTTCAAAAATAATACTTAGCAACAGGCCATTGAGAGATAGCAACAATATCAGTCAACATAATAACATTACTAATAATCATGATTAAAAAAATAGAATAATAAACAATAAAAATAAATATACTAAATCAGAAATATCAATATATATACAATGGAGACTGATATTCAGAAGTAAGAACAGAGTTCTATACTTATTTTTTCATAGTGATGCTTATTCTAACACAGTCTCCTTTAACATTCAAATTCCTGCTGTCGTAATCAATGTATATATGTATAGCATAAGTGGCAACTTGCTGGCTCCACAACTTGTCAATGGGAGTTTTATCTATTCTCTAAACAGTTGCGACATGTGGCAAAAATATTTTAGGCAAATGGCGGTACTACCGAGATCTTATCAGTATTTATGCAATAACAGCATGCAACAATCTATCAACTGAAATAAAATGTAGGCACAATTATCGCCTAGCTTCGCTGGAAAAAATCACACACAAAAAAAAATCAAAGACGGCTACATTCTTTTAGCATTGAACGGAGCCTCTGTCAGGCTCAGAGTCGAGTGAAAAGTAGGAGAGAGAGAGAGGGAGAGAGTGAGTGACCTTGAAATACGCTGCGGCTCTTCACTCACAAGTCAGCTGAGCTGGGCCTCCGTCTCTTACTTGCACTAAAAAATAAAAAAAAACTGTCGCAGAGCATCTCTAATAATAAAAATAAGTAAACAAATGAACGTGAACAAACGTTAGCAATGACTATCGATAGAGTCTTATGTTTATCGTCAGCGGCTATTCTCATTTCCTCATTAACAAAACAAAAGCAAAAAGAACTTAGTGTACAACTGCAAAACTGTCGAAGCATAAATCCATTCCTCTCTGTTTAATCTTGATAAGGACTTTACTGTAACGGCATACACATCCTTGTCTATAATGACAATCTCTCTCTTTTCATGCTATAAGTCAGAGGGTTAAGTCGAAGCGCACCCACTCTGATTAAAATCATATTTGACAGTATCCCTACTATTATCAACAAAAGTACAAATATCCTTTTCTTAACAACTCCTTAAAAAGGACTTAAGTGTCATTAATTTTAACTTTAAAACTCAGCAAATAATCTCTAATAATCTCAATTATCTTTAATTAGCCCGATTGTAATCTAAAATTCATGAAAATGCTAGGGATTAACCATGGTTATCTCTAGATAATCTTCTCAGAATCCTTTAAGTAAGATTTTAAAGATTTCTTCAATACAAAAAGAACTATAACAAAAACGGGTATCTAAGAATATAAAAAGTCTATCTCTGTGTATGCAATAATAAAAACAAAAGTATATCTCATTATCAACAGTAAAGAATGCATTTTGCTTAAACTTCAAAATCTCGTACGGAGTTGTACATAAACAATTCAAACATAAAATATATATCTTCTTTTACTATCTCGAATTTCGTGTCAGCTCTCACTCTTTCTTTATGACCAAGCCGAAATAATTTTGATGAAACATTATCATGGCTAAAACTCGCAAAGTTTTACTTTATCAATCTAACATATCTCTTCAGACAAATAATGTATATACTGCAGCTAGCAAAGAAAATAAAGAATCATTCATAGATTCACGTCCTTTATCACGTAACATCTATCTTGGAATCTCTCGGAAATCGAATAATAATCTCAACGGCGGAGTAGGGGACAAAACAAAATAACACAAACTCGGCATTTCAACCATATCTGGGCAGGTGGAGAATTACCTTCTCATCCATATCTCTCACTAGATATTGCAACAGCGCATCACCTCCCATAATTACACTCTGATATGGCATGCAGAAGGACCTGGCGGAGCAGGGGAACGATCCTCGCAGACTCCCCAATCATGCTTCCTAACGGTGCTTTCCGCGATTTCACCCCCTAGAGCAACCCTCCCATTATACCCCCAGTCATTCATACTCACTCGCATATCACTTTCAAGTCAATCATCTCCTTTCTGTAAAATTCCCTTTTATTTACAACATGTTGGTTTTCCTTTCCCTTATCTCTCTGAAGGAGATTAAAGGTGAAATCTCGGCTGAGCCGTGCGGTCACAGACCTCCTCACCAGTCCTACCTAAGTCCCATTCTAACGAACAAACAAACACTCTACTCCCTTGAAGCTACGTTTGGGTGACACCGAAAAACCTTCCCTATTCTAGGACAGCACAAACTACTCTAATTTACTCTTACTTTCGCCTGCATAGCGTGAAATCAAAAAACTCATCTCTAACTAATATCACGAAATTTCTTATTCTTCAAAAAAAACATGCCACACACGTATCGTAATGTTAATCCCTTCATCCTAACACAAAGAGAACGATCTGTCGTTTATGTCCTTCCCTCGCTAAAACATTACTCCCGCGGATAAAAACAAACAAAAAAAGAAAAAAAGCTTAAAAACAGGCGCAATCGTAACACTCGATTTCTTACGCTTTAAGAAATTAATATAACAATGATTTTACACGTACTTTAAAATATCAAAGCTCAGTACAATTACTACAGATTCACAATAACGAGGTTGGGAGATCGAATGGTCACTTCCGCATTCTTTTCTCGAAAACCACACGTGGTCTATGAAACTCCTAAAAGCAGATGCACGTATATTTCTCACTATAATTCTTACGCTTTAGAAATTAATAGACTGTAATAGTGATTTCACGTGCATTAAATTTGTCAATTAAAAAGTCGATACATTCGCGCTCTTAAACTTCAATCTAAGCATTAATACAAATAAATGGAACGCACTTCCAACGAAATTTCTTTACATTACTCAAATTATAACAAAAAACGGAGTTTATTACTGCTTATAGCTATTAGTACAAATTATCCATGTTAGTAATGGGTACAGAAATTCTACTTTTATCAACTTATTAAGCGCCACACCCCTTATAAGCGGGTTGGCTGAGTCAAAGCATTACTACAAGACAAAATGGCGGCGTCCACCGACCTCAATTTCTTTTACTAATTGTCCCATTACTCACTGGATACAGATCACAAGTACTTAGCTTATTTTAAGGAGGTTGTCCTGAAAAACTTCATGACAGAAGGCAAGGAAGGATCGGGTTTTCCTTCTTCTCTTCGCGTAAAATCGTCGAATCGCCGTCTTCTTGGTCGGATCCGGCAACTTATACCTCTTGTAATGGGCATTTTCACTCAATGCTCC
>JAXCGZ010001997.1:45000-67500 GCA_037179515.1 Halocaridina rubra | reverse complement strand
CCACTGTGTGTTGTTGATGGAGTATATCATTGAAGATATTCTTCCTGAGAGTAGAGGCACTGAGGACATGAGGAGGAACTATCCACAAGGAGATTACATCAAAATGAATGAGCTTTTTGCAGTTCTTGACTGGAGAACCTTATTTTACAACAAATCTGTACAAGAAATGTATGACATCTTTTGTGAGAAATATGGGAAGATAGTAGATTGCTGCATACCTGTCACCAAAGTAGGTGTAATTCATGCCAGAGAGAAATGGTTCGATAATGGGTGTAAAAGAGCTAAGGAGTGGAGAGACAAATGCTGGAAAAGGTATAGGAGGAGAAAAAACATAAATGCCTGGCAAACCTACAAAAGAGCAAGAAATGACTACCTAAGTAAAAGGAGAGAGGCAGAGAGAGACTATGAGAGGGACATCACCAGGAAGGCTAAAGAAAATCCCAAGCTTTTCCACAGCTTTATCAGAGGAAAACTGAAGGTAAAAGAACAAGTTTTAAGGCTAAAGAGAGCGGATGGAAGCATCACTGAGACGGATGAAGAGATCTGCAAAGAATTGAACAAGGAGTTTCAGTCAGTATTTACAGTAGAAAATACCCCACCCCCTCAGATTGCAGTGATAGAAGCTTAAGGGCCGGTATTAGAGAACATCAACCTTACAGCCACAGAGGTATGCAAAGCGCTGATGGATTTAGATGTTCATAAAGCTACAGGTCCTGATGACATATCCCCTCATGTGCTTAAAAAATGTGCAAACACAATATCAGTGGCACTAAGTATCATATTTAAGGAGTCACTGGAGTCGGGGGAGATTCCAAGATGCTGAAAACAAGCAAATGTGATACCTATCTTCAAAAAGGGAAGGAGGGATACGGCTCTGAACTATAGACCAGTTTCCTTGACCAGCATAGTTTGCAAAGTTATGGAGAAACTACTAAGGAAACATATCTCTCTTCACTTGGAATCCTTCAACTTTTTGTCAGTGAGGCAACATGGCTTCAGAGAAGGTAGATCAACAGTAACAAACTTATTAGAATTTTATGATGAGGTAAGCCAAATCTTACAGGAAAGAGAGGGCTGGGCAGATTGCATATTCCTAGACTTCCAGAAAGCGTTTGACACTGTTCCACATGGGAGACTTATTAGGAAGCTGCAATCAATGGCTAGAATAGGTGGAAATGTTTTGGAATGGATAAAAACTTACTTAGAAGGAAGGGAACAGAGGGTTAGAGTAAGACACTCAGTGTCTGAATGGAGAAGAGTTAGTAGTGGAGTTCCACAGGGTTCAGTTTTAGGGCCACTTTTGTTCCTTGTATATGTAAATGACCTACCAGAGTCTGTAAATTCATTCATGAATATGTTTGCAGATGATGCAAAGATTGTGAAGAAAGTAAAAAACGAGAACAATGGTAGAGAACTTCAGGAGGATCTAAATAATCTGCATGAGTGGTCAGAAAAGTGGCTAATGAAATTCAATACTTCAAAATGTAAGGTAATGAGAATGGGTACAAGTACAAGAAGGCCCAAGCTTGACTACTCGGTGGCTGGAGTACAACTTCAAGAGACAGAAAATGAGAGAAATCTAGGAGTAAACATACTGGCAGATTTGTCTCCAGAAATACATATAAATGGCATAGTAAGGGCAGCATATGCATTCTTATCAAATGTAAGGGTAGCCTTCAGGCACATGGACAAGGAAATGTTCAGAAATATTTATGTAACCTATGTGAGGCCAAAACTCGAATATGCAGCCCCCTTTTGGAATCCGCACTTAAAAAAGCACATAGCTAAGCTTGAAAAAGTTCAAAGACATGCCACGAAACTGGTGCCAGAAATACGCAATCTCAGTTATGATGAGAGGCTGAGGGAATTAGACTTACCATCACTCGAAGCTAGAAGAGTGAGGGGGGATATGGTGACAGTCTTTAAATTCCTTCATGGTTATGATAGAGTGGATAGGGATCGATATTTTGATATGGCTGGCTCTAGAACTAGAGGTCATAGTTTGAAGCTTCGTAAGAAAACTTCTTCGCAGGATGTAAGGAAATACTTTTTCAGTGTAAGAGTAGTTGATAACTGGAATTGGCTAAGCGAGGAGGTAGTTAATGGTATCTCAATCCATAGTTTTAAGGACAGGTATGATAAGTATCACTAAGTCTAAAATGGAACCGATCAGGAGAAGGGAAGATACGAGCTTTGGGCTCTTTCCCGTAAACACAATTAGGTAATCACAATTAGGTAATCACATAAACAAACACACACACACACACACACACACACACACGCTAACGTATTTTCAATGCTGAGAATGGCCGAAGGACTTGAACTTACCATCACTCAACGCTAGAATAAAGAGTTGGTATGGTAATGGCCTCTAAATATTTCCTTCTTGTTCCCCTGCGTGACATAAAAGTCAACTAAATGGGGCGGAGCAATGGGAGTGGGAATCCCCTCTTCTACATTTTCTTCCCCTTAAATGTCAAGGTACTTTTCTTTGGCTCAGCCACCTCTCTTATATTGTGGAATATGACACTTGTATATTGCTAGATGGATGGGATAAGGAACGAAATTCTTATAAGGGAACTAGAGGTCGCAGTTTGAAGCTTCTTAAGAATACAATTTTGCTGGATGTAAGGAAGTACTTTTTTAGTTTAAGAATAGTTGATAAATGGAATTCTCTAAGTGAGGAAACGATGACTACTAAATAAATTAATTGTTGTATGGATAGCTACGTCTAAGTAAAAAAATTATACTGATTAAGAGACGGAGAGTTACTAGCAAATGGCTCTATTTCCTGAGCACAATTAGGTTAATATAAGTAGGTAAGTACATATGACAGATATATGGCTGGATAGATAGCGAGAGTTAGACAGAGAAAGAGGGAGGTATGCAGGAGGCATAGATATATATAGAGTTGGATAGATATGTGAATAGATTGATTTTTTAAGAACGTTTTTTATCATTTTATTTTATGAGTGTGGCACCAGGACAGGCAAGAAAATTACCCTCATCATTAAAGGCACGGGCACGAAGAAAACATTAAGATGAAGAAAAAGTAAAAGGTTAAGGACAAGGCAGAGATGAGGTAATGATACACAGTAGGAAAAGGACAGGCTGAAAGAATACTCGAAGTACTGAGGACCTAGAGATATGGCAGGATTAGGCCCTGAGATGCAGATAGATCCGGTTTTTGAGGCAAGATAGGTTATAAGAATTAGGAAAGACAGAAGGAGAAAGAGAAATCCAGTCTGGAGGTAGATGGGAAGAAGAAGTCGCTGCACTGACCAATCCACGAGCTATGAATCTCCTCACAGTACCTGTGAGATGAGGCCGCTTGGCAAGTGTTACGTAGCCTTGGCAGTGGGAGAGGGATGCAACTCGCCAATTCATCAGAGCAGCAATGGAAGTAGTAGCGATAGAAAAGAGAAAGGGAAGATACCTTACGGTGAAGAGAGAGAGAATCCATATTAAAAGTAAGAGAAGGGTCATTAATGAGTCTGTCTTATATTCAACCCTGTCAAACAGATAAGTATATGAAGAATCATTTGAGATGTGCGGGCATTATTCTCAGCAGGGACGGATAAGACATTTATAGATTTTAAGTAACTGTAAAGAGGAATAGTAATGACGGAAACAATATAGAACCCCAAAAATTTTGGATTCAGATTTAGATACTTGGATTATGTGATTCCTCCAAGACAAGTTAGAGGCTATCTGGATTCCTAATATGTTAATAGAATTAAGGGGGTAAATCTCGATAGTTTTGAAGACAATAGAGTTATAACGAGGAGAAGAAGATAAAGAGATAGCCAGAAACAGTGTCTTGGAGGCACTTAATTTAACTAAATTTTGGGTGCCCCACTCAGATACCCTCTGGAAATCGGAGTTGGGAGTAGAAGAAAGAATGATACCAGACTGATTACGAGTAGCAGATGAAGGTTGTGAAGAAAGGGTAGAGAAAAAATAAAGGGTAGAAGTCGGCAAAGGCGTGAAGAAGAGAGGAAGATGGGGACTAAGGAAGATTATTGATGAAGAGAAGGAGCAGAGTAGGTGAAAGAACAAAGCCCTGTGGAACACCACTTGTAACAGGGAATGGGCTAGATGTTGCACCGTCAACAACCACATATAAAATGGTCAGAAAAAAAATTGGAAATCAGAGAACAGAGAGAAGGGGTAAATCCATAAGCAGGGAGTTTGGCCAATAGAGCCTTGCTCCAGACTCTGTCAAAAGTCTTAGAGATATCAAGATGAACAACAAAGGATTCCCCATAGTTCCTTAGAGAAGATATATTTAAGCCTTTGTTAAGGGAGGGATATCCTTAATCTAAGGGGATCAAGTTTGGTATGCCATAGCTTAAAACCCATATTCGAGGCCATAAGTTCCTTGGCAAAAAAAATAATAATAATATTTTTTTTAATATTGAATCAGTATTTGTATGTCTCCTCTCCTTAGTTTTTGCATATGCCGTGGCTCACAATAGGACTTATTAAGTACTGAGAGTTAATACAAGGATGCGAAGTCAAATCTAATAGCATGGTGCTGTTTAATGAGTGAGATTTAGCTGCGTGTCAATAACCGACGGTAGGGTATGCAAACTACAGCATGGACCTGAGATAAAGGTACTTCTAACGCTAACTCAAATAATGTCCCTGCTGTAAGACCAAGTATAATTTGGCAGGAGCTTGAAAGTGCTATGGGGACAGATCCCTTCTCATGGCAGGATTTACCTGGTCTGGACTAAACCCGACTTGAGAGCTGAGCTCCTGAGTTCCGCTCTACAAACCTGAGGACAGAACATTATTTGATATTGCACGCTGCATGTGGATACAATTGCATCTCGATCTCAAAAAGCATACTCTTGATTCTTTCCATTTGAAGTAATTATCTCTCTCTCTCTCTCTCTCTCTCTCTCTCTCTCTCTCTCTCTCTCTCTCTCTCTCTCTCTCTCTCTCTCTCTCTCTCTCTCTATATATATATATATATATATATATTTAAGCGAACGAGTAAGTAATCAGTCTTGATGATACCATGCCTGATTGCGTCCAGTATATTACGCTTCTCCATAAAAACGTAAAAAGAAAAAGAAAAAAGGAAAGTAGGTGTGTGTACGTAAATGTGTGTATTTCCAGCTGCTGTTCCATTTTCCACACTGATATTTATCATATAGTTTCTTAAATATTAAGGAATGGTTTTTGTCATTAACAATATCCTCGCTTACTGAAATTTAATATATCAACTTATTATTAGTAAATGGTATTATTATTATTATTATTATTATTATTATTATTATTATTATTATTATTATTATTATTATTATTATTATTATTATTATTATTATTATTATTGACGTATGGGCATCCACCATACGATAAAGCCGTCATGACACTCAAGTTCTTTTTTCCATTTTAATTGTGGATAGCGTGGTCGGTGATGGATATGCATCTTCCTCTTTAAACTTAATTATTAAGAGATTACTTATGCTACACCTCAAAGCTCCCCACTAACACAGTTCACAGTTTCCCGCCCCCTTAGGGGAAGACTTCTGTCTAGGACGTAGTTCTGCCCCTAGCAGAGTCTAATTCCTAACTGACGCGCTCTGTGTATGCTCTCCTCTCTGATGGGTGGGTTTTCGGTTATGCTCTCTGCCCTCTACCGGCCTAAAGGCAAAGTTATAACATTTGACTTTCTTAACCTTTTTCTAACGACACTCACCACCACCACTCTGAAATATTATATTTCAGACGAAGCATTAAACATTTCTTTGAGAGCCTCATAATTTTTAACTATCATTATTTTACAAAAAAACGGGGCAGAAATATCTATTGAACTGACTTATGAAACTATTACAATTTCATATAATTATCTAAACAGATTACAGGAATATCAAAATTACTATGCTCTTGATGCTTACTAATATTCTCCTGAAAGATATTCTCATGCATACAAAACATTTGATTTCAGAAAAATTAATAAAAGAAAAAATATACTCTTTACAATAAGCATTCTAATTAAATCAAAAATCAAAATTAAGTATTCACAATCGCAATATATAGCTAGTAATCTTTGACAAAATTATTTAAGAAAAAACTAAATAAAAATAGTTATCTTACTCAAATAATGTAAAATACAGTTGGATAGGATCTATGCAAATATTCAGTAATTAAACATTATAATATAGTACGAAAATATTCGCAATTGCAATATATAGCTAATAATCATTGACAAAATTATTTACGACAAAAACTAATTAATCTATTACATTACTCAAATAATATACAATACATTTGGATATGATCTATGCAAATATTCATTGCTAAGACAAAACATTTGTCAGGGTGTGAAAATAGTTAAAAATATTTACAATTACAATATGTAACTACTATTCAATGACAAAATGATATGGGAGAGAAACTAAATGAACATAATTACGTTACTTAAATAATATAAAATACAGTTGGATATGATCTCTGCAAATAGTCAATCATGACTTAAAACAATGATTATTAGTTAAACAGAAATACTTAAACATCACAATTACAATCTGTAACTACTATTCAAGGACAAAATGATATAGGAGAGAAACTAAATGAACATAATTACGTTACTTAAATAATGTAAAATACAGTAGGATGTGATCTCTGCAAATGTTCAATAGTAACATATAACCCACATTATACATACATAGACACAAGCCTCATTCCCCCTTGTAAGGGGGGTGGCCGAGCCAAGAAATGTGCATTCACCACGATCAACATACACACCTCAACCACTCTTCTCAGTTCCTTGGGGATAGAGGGTTGCCACATCTCCCCCCCTTCCACCCTGCTTGGGTCATCCACATGGTAGGTGGGCAAGGATATTCTACAATGAGGCCCAACAGCCGCAGCTGATATACCCCCATCGCTTCATCAAATGGCAGCTCCCCTCACACCCGTCCACCACTGTTCACTGAGCTAGCAGGAGCAAGTAATCCCTTTGGGCCTCTTCATACATGCACAGTCTTCCTCCACTCATTCCTATCTCATGCATGCACTCTTCCCTGTTCCACCGACATTCCACGTGCATTCAGTGCTCTTTTCACGCCATCCATCCATCTCAATCTAGGTCTCCCTCTTAACCTAACCCCAACTACTTCTGCACTCCACACTTTCTTCATTAATCGTTCAAATCATCCTTTCCATGTGTCCAAACCATCTCAACACTTTCTTATCTAACCTATCCGACAGCTTCATTCTAACACCCGTTCTCTGCCTGACATCCTCATTTCTTACTCTATCTATTCTAGATACACTAATCATACCTCTCAAACACCTCATCTCCATTACATTCAACTTGTTTCTTTCATCCTCTCTTACATTCCAAGTCTATGCTCCATACAATGCTGTCGGCACAATCACACCTTCATATATCCTTCTCTTTGCATTCATTCCCAAATATCTATTTCTCATTACACTTTTCAACCCACCTTGACATTTGCTAGCTTCCTTTACTCTGTGATTTACCTCTACATCCACTCGTCCACTCCTTGATACATGTGACCCCAGATACTTAAAACTCTCAACTTCTTCAAGCAACTCCTCATTCACTCCTACATTCAATCTGCCAACATTAGCACTAATTGTGCATCTCATGACTTTACTTTTATCAATATTCACGTGCAACTTCCTTCTTTTACACACACTAATAAACTCAGGCACCAAATGATTCAATTCATTTTAAGTATCTGCCACCAGTACAGTATCATCCGCAAATAGCAACTGACTCAGTTTCCACAACCTTCCCTCCTCACCCACTAGTTCCAAGCCTCTGGCTAATACTCTTTCATTTACTTATAGTGAGAAATAAAATAAGAATTCAACACCTGCTCAATTGATAAATGACAGCTATTCTTTAATGACACTTACTATATTAAACTTAAATCTAGGGGAGGCTTTGAGTTTTTTTCTTCTTAAAATTAAGTTTATATATATATATATATATATATATATATATATATATATATATATATATATATATATATATATATATATATATATATTTCTGTGTCCACTAAATGTTGTCAAGGACGGTGGGGACTTTTTCTTTCCCATCTTTATCAAATACGTAGCTGAAAAGACGTTAGTGGACATTTCTAACTTTTTAATTAATTAACTTTCTTAATTATAGGTATATTCAATTTCATCTTTTTAATTATTTAAAAAATTTTAATTATAGTGATTTTCAATTCCCTTGTTTTTAATGTTTAAATTTTTTTAATTATAGGAATTTTCATTTCCCTTTTCTCATTTTTATGAAATTTATTATATGTATTGGGATTTTTTTTCCATCTCCCTTTCTCATTCTTAATTTTTAGGGACTTTCATTTCCCCAGCCCCTCCCCTTCCATTATTGCTAGGTCTTGGGCTTATTTCCGCACCTTGTTACATGTAAACCCTCACCTTACACTTTGAGGTAGGTCCGGGTTGTAACTACATACCGCGAATTCTTTTTCTTGAGACTGGCCTGACACAGAAGAGAGCCGATATATCTGCCATGAGCCTTCTTAGCCCGCGTTTTGCGAATTTTGAGGTGGTCCTAGGGCCACCTCGCACGCCACCTCCTCATGGAGGTGCATCTTTCTCCAGCTGAAAAATATGAACATAGCTCAAGTTTCATTTGAGCCCCAACTGTCGAAGAAATTAAAAAGAACTTTGTAAGAAGAAAATAGAGCTTTTAATGATGAATGGGAATTACAATATTTTGTTTTGTCAGATAATGGTAAAATGCAATGCTTGCTATGTGATACAGTAGAAAGAAAACAATGTGAGCGAGCGAGCTGGATGGGATAGGATAGGTGGGGGGAAGAACAGTGACGGCGTCGAGTGAACTCTCTTAGCCCTATACAGGGTGTCATCACTGAGGAGAGGGGGATATAGGATGGGAAGGATTGGGGGGATAAGCACGAAATATAAGGAAGGAAGATATGAATAGAGAGGGGCAAACCCTCGTGCTAAGTGTGTGATACAGTAATTTCAACAGTCAAGAAATACAATGCGCATCAGCATTATAATACTCATAAGAACAATAAGTATGCAAAATTAGAAGGTGAGTCTCGAAATATTGCATTGAAGAAATTAAAAGAGGGAAAGCAAAAACAAAAACAAAAATTCTATAAAGTAATACATCCTGCATATTTGCTTGGAAAAAAAAGGTAAGCCTTTTAGCGATGCAGAGCTAATAAAGGATTGTGTTATTGAAGTTGTATGATGCCTAGATCCAGATAAGGTTAACAAATGTAAAAATGTACCTCTGTCAAGAAGAACCAATACAGATCGTCAGCGTGAATTAGCCCAAAACTTAACATAACAGTTAAAAATCATAATTCAAAAAGACACTTGGATGAATAAATAGATGCAACTGATTCCGCACAAGTATTGTATTTTGTTCGTGCCATAACTGAAGAA
The DNA here is from genome assembly GCA_037179515.1 of Halocaridina rubra. Classification (NCBI taxonomy): domain Eukaryota; kingdom Metazoa; phylum Arthropoda; class Malacostraca; order Decapoda; family Atyidae; genus Halocaridina; species Halocaridina rubra. Next base: position 58,059 of record JAXCGZ010001997.1, on the reverse strand, counting down.
TTTGACGTATATGAAGAATTACTTGAAAGTTTAGGCACCCTTAAAGGGAGGACACTGGGAATTGATGTTTTCAACAATTTCAAGAAGAAATTTCGTGAAAAAGGTCTAAATTTCACAAATATGGTGAGTGTGTGCACAGATGGTGCTCCATCTATTACTGGAAAAAATGAAGAATTCAGTGCACATCTCAAAAAGGAACTTGTAAATCAAAATGCTCTTATTTCCTTTCATTGCATTTTACATCAGTAAAATCTCTGTGCTAAATCTGTCATTATCGATGACACTTTGAAAAAAGTTGTGGGTATAGTAAACTTTATCTGAGCAAATGCTATGAGACCCCGCCAGTTGCGATACATGCTCATGTTGGATGATGAGATCATCAGTGCAAATTTGCCCTACCATTCAAAAGTGCGCTGGTTATCACAAGGTCAAGTCTTAGTGAAAACTTTGTCTTTGCGTGAGAAAATAGTTGCCCTCTATTGTGAAAACGATCAAAATTGCGAATTATCAGATGCTAATTTCCTTCAAGATGCTGCCTTTCTTTGTGATATTATGTCAAAGCAGAATGAGTTAAATATTTCGCTGCAGGGTAAAAATAAATCTATTTACGACATGTGGCAAAAAATGCTGGCATTTAGGAAGAAGTTGTCTTTCTTTCAATCATTATTTGAAAAGTCAAAGCTTTTGGGAAATCATTTTCCCGAGTTAACAAAGGTAATGAATGAAAGGGAAGAGGACACTTGTGAATATTTTGAAAGATACCAAACAGTTTTAGATTCACTGATCAAGGAATATGATGAAAGATTCAAGGATTTTGAGAAGCATGAAATTACTTTAAAGCTATCTTTCCAACTCCACACACTTGACTTTTCTGAAGCACCAGAAGAGTTCAAATGGAGCTTATTGAGTTATCTGAATATAACACCGTTAAATCGCAATTCGATAATAAAGAAAATCCCACAAAAATATGGAATTGAGAGACAAGAGTACCCCCACCTCCGTGAACATGCACGTCGATTGATTTTGTGTCTCTCCACGACATATATTTGTGAATCAACATTCTCTTACATGAGACAAATCAAGAATGTTTTGAGGGCTAAGATGATAGATGAACACCTTGAAAACCAATTAAAGCTCAAAACATCCACGCTAGAACCAAATATCCCAATTCTGGCTCATCAGAAACAATCTCAGAGAAGTCATTAAGTGATTAAAAAAGTAATTGAATGATAAATTTTCTTATGTTTTCTTTGTAATGTGTTTTGTTTTTCCATGCAAATGATAAATGTAATTATGTCAGCATTAACTGTAAAATAACTATTATATAGGAACGTGAAAATCTATCTTTTGCGGCCTTTTTGGGGAGTGGACGTTGTTAATGTGGCCTTTACTCCAAGAAAGGTTCCCCACCCATAGTCTACACCATTAGATTATTATTCCAAGATACTTAGGACTTAGCTGAGTAACTGATACATAATATTAGTATAGTACAGATATTAAAAAGAAAAGTCATGAAATGCTGAGAACAGCCACTAAAGAAATATTCTTATTAACAGTGACCACAGTAACATAAGAGCATGAATTCAAGATAAAAAATACAAATCATTTGGTTTCTGCTGATAGTATTACGAAAATATAAATTTGCAAAAAGGCCATGGAGTGATAGCTACAATAACAGCCAACATAATATTAACAATAATAATAATCATGATCATAATAAGAATAATAAAAATAGAAATAAAAACACTAAATCAGGAATAGCAGGATATTTACAAATGATTCTGGCCTTTTGAGGTAAGAACAGAGTTCTATACTTATTATTTCATAATATTGCTTATTCTAACACAGTCTCTTTTACTATTCGAATTCCTGCAGTCATAATATATATATATATATATATATATATATATATATATATATATATATATATATATATATATATATATATATATATATATATATGAGCATAGTCACCAACGTTCTGGTTTCCCAATTTGTCAGGGGGAGTATTTCTCTTTTCAAAACAGTTGCAATATGTGGCAGAAAAACTCATATAATAATCAGTTCAATTTATGTCTTATCAGTATTTATGCAATATCAGCATGCAAAAACTTATCAACTGTAATAAAACTTGGGCACATTTATCATCCAGCAAATTTACAAAAGAATCTAAAAAATCGATAATTATAATACTCTCTCTGCATAAAGAAATAACATGTTTCAGTATGGAATGGGCAAAAGACGTGTGTGTGATTACCTAATTGTGATTACCTAATTGTGCTTACGGGAAAGAACCCAAAGCTCGTATCTTCCCGTCTCCTGATCGGTTCCATTTTATACTTAGTGATACTTATCATACCTGTCCTTAAAACTATGGATTGAGATAGCATTAACTACCTCCTCGCTTAGCCAATTCCAATTATCAACTACTCTTACACTGAAAAAGTATTTCCTTACATCCTGCGAAGAAGTTTTCTTACGAAGCTTCAAACTGTGACCTCTAGTTCTAGAGCCAGCCATATCAAAATATCGATCCCTATCCACTCTATCATTACCATGAAGGAATTTAAAGACTGTCACCATATCCCCCCTCACTCTTCTAGCTTCGAGTGATGATAAGTCTAATTCCCTCAGCCTCTCATCATGTGTGTGTGAGAGAGAGAGAGAGAGAGAGAGAGAGAGAGAGAGAGAGAGAGAGAGAGAGAGAGAGAGAGAGAGAGAGAGAGAGAGAGAGAGAGAGAGAGAGAGAGAGAGAGAGAGGAGAGAGAGAGAGAGAGAGAGAGATAATCTGAGTCTGAGTGAACTTATTTCCATTAAAAGATACGTATATTTTTCGCTTGTAAGGCCCCTTTTTATGAGTTGCTTCCTGCCCAAATTATACAAGGGGAAAGAGCGCAACTGCAACCAATTTCTAAGGTCTAAAAAGAATAAAAGCAAAATAACTTAGTGTACAAATAAAGAAACATCGAAGCATAAATCCATTCTTTTTCGGTTTAACATTGCAAATGACGTTAGGGAAAAAAGCAGACACATACTTGTCTAGTATGGCAATCTTTTCTCTTTTTATAAGTCAGAGGGTTGAGTTGAAGCACACACTCACTATTAGTCAAAATACCTCAGACGAAATTTAAACAAAATAATACAATCATATTTGATAATCTTATTTAATAAAATATGAAACTCTTGGAAGCTTAACAGGAATTATAAATCAAATATATTTTACACTAAAGCTGATATTTCAAAATAAACTTTCTTAGTTGAATATATATATATATATATATATATATATATATATATATATATATATATATATATATATTATATATATATATATATATATATATATATATATATTTATTTTATTTTTTTTAAATGTCAAATATAAAATATTTACATTGTAAAATTATTACAAAATTACATTGGAAAATTCTTTAATTAATATATTCTGTATATTACTTGCATAACAAATATTCAAAAACCATTTCAAATAATTAAATTTACCTTTAATTAAACATAAAGTATCACATTCAGTCAAGTTTTGTGTACGACTAGTCCATACACAATATAGATAATTTCAAATAAGCAGAACTGCAGTGTTCTCATCTCTTCTACTTTTTCCTTTAATATCTAACATTAATAATTTTAGCCAGTTATTACCTTGTACTGAACACATCAAATTAAATTTACTTTTAAACCAATGAAAAATATTTTTTATTCTTATACAAAAATAGAATATATGCATTGTATATTCAGGTTCACCACAAAAGTCACAATTTCCATTATTCTTAATTCCTAACACTTCTAAATGTTTATTTGTGGGTAATTTTTCATGTAAATATTTAAACATAAATTCTCTCTCCCTTAAACCAACCACTCGATGATTAACATTTTCCCATATTTTACTCCACTGTAGCAAAGGATAATCTTTCTCTACGAATGGCTGTGACTTAACAAATATAATAGAATATATATCTTTACTTTTTATATGAGGAAATTTAGCATGTTTACAAATCTTTCTTGTTTTCCAGTACACCAGAACAAAACATGGGACATATATATGATACATCTGGATACTTATTTGTGTTTACTAAATAGCTTAGTCTTATGCTACAATAATAGATATTTAATAGTCTTCCTGCCAAGGTTTCTTTAAAACTAGTAGCTGTAAGAATTGCAGCAGCTTTATTAAAAACATCTACTATACCAAGACCCCCTTCACTTTTAGGTAAAAGCAAGGTAGCTCCACAGATGGGATAATAGCTACCCCTCCAAAGATACCTGAATATTAAAACATTTACTTTTTGTGCAAATCTCTTGCTTAATGGAAGTGTATGGGCTACATACCATACTTTCGATAATAAAATACAATTCACAATTATTGCCTTCTGAAAAATTGTAAGATACCTTTGGGCAAGCATTTTGATCCTTTTCTCTAGTTTTTCTATTATTATATTCCAATTCACTTCCATTGTCATCTTCTCGTCTTCACAATAAGAAATTCCCAATATCTATAGATTATATTCTGTCTTAAGCCAATGAAGAGGCCAGTCATTTTTACCATGCCATTTCCCTATCCCAGTTATACTACTTTTATCTCTATTTAAAAGTGTACCACTTGCTTTTCCAAATAAATGTATTTCCTTAAAATCTCAACTATATATTCCTCTGCTGATACAAGCACAGATGAATCATCTGCAAATCCTTGCATGCAAAATTTCCATCCATTTAGAAGCTGTGGTGATATTATACTTTTATTATTCTTAATACTTAAAAAGAGGGGTTTTTGGTAAATTACATATTACAGCATTGACAGTAGACATCCTTGTCTCACAGATCTCATAATTGGAAAAACATCACTCAACATTCCATTAATACTCAATCAACTGCAACAAACTTTATATAACATTTTCATCCAACTAATATACAAATCTGGAATTCCTAACTTATTCATAATTTTAAACAAAACGATATAGAAGGACTTAAGTATCATTATTTTTACATTTCAAACTCAAAATGTAAGCTCTAGGAGTCTCAGTTATCTTAATTAGCTCAATTGTAATTGTAATTTCATGCCAGTGACAGTAATTAACAATAATTATCTCTGAATGAGCTTTTCAAAAGCTTTAATATCTGTATCTCTTCGAAAAAAAAAATTATATATATATATATATATATATATATATATATATATATATATATATATATATATATATATATATATATATATATATATATATGTATGCATGTATGTATGTATATATATATATATAAATATATATATATATATATATATATATATATATATATATATATATATATATATATATATATATATATATATATATATATATATATATATATATATATATATATATATATATATATATATAAACGTGTATATGAAAAACAATATAAAAAGTTTTGTATCTATGAATGCAGTAATAAAGTTAAAAATAATATTTCACTTGCAACATTAAATATTGAACTTTGCTTAGGTCTCATAATCTCTTAAGGAATTGTACATAAATAATAATATATATATTCTTTTACGAACTCAAATTAATTTTTTTTTTTCGAGTGACTATTCAACAGAATTACCTTAGGAGACAGGGGGGAGTTATATATTTTTTCTCCTTTTCTATACTTACGATCGGGTAGGTACTTAACTACTTTTTTTTCCTATCCCAATACTGCTCAACATATGTCTTCTGGACTTCAAATGGCTAGCTTTTGAGGGGAGTTTTGCGTGTATGCGCTATTCCTTCTCTGTCTCCTCGGTTTCTGGATCGACTTCGTCTCTTTCAAATACAGAAAACGGCTGTGTGACATTCTTATTATTTCTTGTGAGTTTACATTTCCTTCTTCATGACCAAGCTGAAATGATGGTGGCAAACATTATCATGGCTAAAACTTCAAAATTTTATTTTATCTATTTAGCATATTCTTTCGGACAAATAATGTATATACTGCAGCTAAAAAGAAAAATAAAGAATCATTCAGAGATTTGCATCCTTTGTCACTTAATATCTCTCTTGGAAATCACGTTGTCTCAAAAATATCTCTTAATAGATATCGCAACGGTTACAGCACCCCCCATTCAAACTACGCTCATATGGCTTACATTAAGACACGGGCAGTGCAGGGGAAGAGCCCTCCCAGACCCTATCCCCATCCTGCTTCCTAATGGACTTTTCGTCACTCCACCCACGAAAGCATCCCTCACACTCGCAACTCACACTCCCTAAGCATTTCCCCCCGAGTTACTTTTCTAGTTACAGCTTGCTGATTTCCTTCCCCGTCACTCTGAAGGGGTGTGTGTGTAAAATCGCTGTCAGCCCAGGGGTTGCATGACTGCGTAACCAGTCCTAGGTCCTCCCTATACTACCCAACTATGGTGTGTTAGGGCAACACTATAATCCGCCTATCATGGCACAAGTTACTCTACTCTCTTTCCCGGCCTGCCTGACGTCTTAGCGAACGAAAAAAAAAACTCTTTATATCAGAGAGCAATAATCTAAATAACATCACAAAATTTTCTTATTCTTCTAAGGCTATGTCATACACATATTTTAATATAAAAAATAATTACAATTACTATTACTTTATAATAACTGAGTTGAGATATTGATCGGTCATTTCAGCATTCCTTTCTTGGAAATCACACGTGAAAAAGGAAAAACTTTAAAGCAGATTCAAGTATATTTCTCACTATTCTTACGTGCATTGTGGAGTATATAAAAACTCTACTACTTATATTCTATTTGTATACACTGTCACTTTTGCCTTAGGAAATTAATATAAAAATTATTCCCCATGTACATTAAATCCTTTTCAATTAAAATCAATACCTCTGCCTTTTTAATAATTAACTTAGGCAATAATAAAAATAAATGAAACACCCTTCAAATGCAATTACTCGTTATATTGTTCAAATTATAAAAAAAATCGAGTTCATTATTGCTTATAACTATTAGTACATATTAGCCATGTTAGTAATGGGTACAGATATTCTACTTTTATTAATTTACTAGAGCTATACTCCCTTTTATATGCGGGGTGGCTGAGTCAAAGCATAACTACAAAGTAAAATGGCAGAGTCCTTCGACCTCAATTTCTTTTAATAATTGTCCCATTACTCACTGGATACAAATTAAAAGTACTTAGCTATTTTGGGGTGCTGCGTGAAGAACGTCACGGCCACAGGCACCGGAAGAGGGGGTTTTCTTTTCTTCTGGGCTCTCTGGTTTTCTCGCTGATGTCATCCATATGTCTCGTAAAATCGTCAATTCACCATATTCTTAGTCAGATCCAGCAACAAATAACGCCTGGTAGGGACGTTTTCTCTCAAAGCCACATTCACAGTGCGGCGCTTGGTGATATACTTGAAGCAAGTTGAATCTTCCTCCCAGCTGACATGTCTCAGCCTTCGTGAAAGAAATTTCAGCGAATTTTCGTCTGAGTCAAAATGCATGGGACAGCTCTTACTGCGGGCCACCTTGCCTATACGGGAATGGGGGAGAGGGGTGGCTGGCTCAGGTTTCTCAATACTCTGAGCATCATAGAAGCCTGAGACACTTTTCTTGGCAACGCTTGCTTGTAAGCGTCTAGAAGTTTCGTCATTCGATGAATCTTTTCTACCTCAAACATTTCTTCCATAGATGCATTATTATTACTTTTTTCTTGTTTCTTCACTTTAATTTTTGTGTGGATTCATCCCGAGCTGATCACCACTGACGTATGGGCTTCCACCATACGATAAAGCCGGCATGACACTCAAATTCTATTTTTCATTTTAAGTGTGGATAGCGTGGTTGGTGATAGATATGCATCTTCTTCTTTAAAGTAATTTATTAAGAGATTACTTATGCTACACCTCAAAGCTCCCCATTAACACAGTTCACAGTTTCCCGCCCCCTTAGGGGGAGATTTCTGTCTAGAACGTAGTTCTGCCCCTAGCAAGGTCTAATTCCTAACTGACGCGCTCTGTGTATGCTCTCCTCTCTGGTGGGTGGGTGTTCGGTTAAGCACTCTGCCCTCTACCTGCCTATAGGCAAAGTTATAACATTTAACTTTCTTAACCGTTTTCTTAAGACATTATTATTATTATTATTATTATTATTATTATTATTATTATTATTATTATTATTATTATTATTATTATTATTATTATTATTATTATTAAACCGAGGAGGAGATTTATAGATGTGGTGAAGGAGGATATTAGGGTGTGTGGTGTGACAGAGAAGGACACAGGGTATTGGGTGTCATGGAGACGATTGACCTGTCGTGGCTACCCCTGATGAGAAAAGCTGAAAGATATGATTATTATTATTATTATTATTATTATTATTATTATTATTATTATTATTATTATTATTATTATTATTATTATCATAATTAGTAGTAGTAGTAGTAGTAGTAGTAGTAGTAGTAAAGGATGGTGTGACCTAACTATGTGATGTAACATGTAGGATAAGGTATAATAATATATATAAAAATTGCATATTAATACCTCATTTTCAATCGATTTTGTGTCACTAATAATTCCCTTTATGGCGATATATACGAAGAGGCTGGAGCTGGGGAATTAAGGCTGGATGCTGTTCCTGATGCCCTGCGGTGGACTTGATCGTGAGTCAGTCCACAGATTCATACCTCGTTGTACTTTAAAATTTCTCTTAAGCTCTTTTAATTAACTAAATAATTAGTGAAGAATGCAGTAGTTACATATAACTACTTTTACATAATATCATCATCCCCATGCGCAGCTTTCAATTATGCTTATTAAAGTAGGATTGAAGTGAGAGCGCCTGTGAAAAGGCTGGAAACCCCTATTATATTACTATTATTATTATTATTATTATTATTATTATTATTATTATTATTATTATTATTATTATTATTATTATTATTATTATTATTATTATCATTATTATCATTATTATTATTATCATTTTTATTATTATTATTATTATTATTATTATTATTATTATTATTATTATTATTATTATTATTATTATTATTATTAGTAGTAGTAGTAGTAGTAGTAGTAGTAGTAGTTGTATTATTGTTATTATTATTATTATTATTAGTCTCCGTGGCTCAAGCGGTAGCATCCGCGACTCTGAGGCGTCAGGTCGAGGGTTCGCGCCCCGTCATGGACTGAAGCTAGTAAGGGCATACGCTCAGGGTAACGATTACATCTGCCAAAAGTCCTTCGCAAGAAGGCAACCGTCCTAACCCTTAGTAGAAAAGGGAGTTCGTGACGTAAAACCGAATCCATCCATTATTATTATTATTATTATTATTATTATTATTATTATTATTATTATTATTATTATTATTATTATTATTAGTACTAGTACTAGTACTAGTACTAGTACTAGTACTAGTACTAGTAGTACTAGTAGTAGTAGTAGTAGTAGTAGTAGTAATAGTAGTAGTAGTAGTAGTAGTAGTAGTAGTAGTAGTAGCAGTAGTAGTAGTAGTAGTAGTAGTAGAATAAGAGAAGAAGCAGAAGAAGATGATAATGTAAACTAGATCACTCATTTTCCAGGAAATGAGGTTAGCTCTAAAAACACTATGTTTAGAAGGTTTTACGGGCTTCTTGTTTCTCAAACCTGATTTTGTATCAGGAGAAGAAGAGCTCTGCTGCTGAGTCTCTCTGACAGGCTAGTTTTCATCTCAGTGTGCCTCGTTTCAGTATATCACTGTCCTAATAATAATAATAATAATAATAATAATAATAATAATAATAATAATAATAATAATAATAATAATAATAATAATAATAATAATAATAATAATAATAATAATAATTAGACCTGTTAATAGATTTATAATTGAGAAACGGATTTTGCTGACCAAAGAAATTGATTTTCTAATAGAATATTTTACCTTTTCAAAGGGTCCTATGAAGTTGAATCCTACCCCTTCCTTAGGTTTAGAGGAAATATAGCTCTGGTACTTAGGAGAGTCTACGACTTAGCATTTCTCATTGCCTGAATCATGGAAAAGTCAGAAAGCTTCAAAATAATTTTTTTTCTATTTTTTTTCTACGTGCAATGTTACGAACTTCAATTCTGACATTTTCCCGTGTAAGAGTAAATAGATGTCAATACATAAATTATATGATGATTGATCTTAAATAGTCATTCAGTATCTATCAAGGCGTATATGTGAGCGTTCTTCACATTTTTTTTTTACCTCTTGGTGAAATGACTATGGCAGCTATGGAAGTCACAAGATTCAGATGACTATTGATATATTCCATAAACGTGTTTCTTAAGAATAATATTTTCCCTATGTGTATTTTTGTTAAAGCCAGACAGAAGTGAATATTTTAATGCATTATATTTTTTAATTGCCCCAATGTGTCTCACCACTCGCCAAAAATGACGAATATATTACTACACATCAAGCCAAGGACTTAATCGTGGGTAAAGATATAATCACTGTCGTTTAACATATAATTCATTTGGAAGCTACAGTTCCTCTAGGCCTCAATGTCCACTGTCTCCTTATCGTAATTGGTACTGGAAAGGCTCTTGCAATGCTCTGGGTTGACTTACCACTGTGCTTGACGTTTTATGCACCTCGGATTGTTCAGAACACACAGCATCGAGGAGGTGGGCAAAGCTTAGACACATTCCTAAGCCAATAAGATTTGGGGAAACCCTATAACGTCTGGTGTGGGGGGGAGCTACAATGCTGCAGGTTTCCCCGCAGAAATGTAGGCCTATTCTCAAGAACAGAATAAGTAACTTGAAAGCCCCTTGTTTGCATATAGGTAGTCAGAACAATTAACTTGTCACTTTTAGGAGTGATATATACGTCAATCCCCACAACCTAATCCAGAAAATACCTTTTTTTCTGGAGAATCATTAACTTACAAAAACAACATCAGAAAAGGGATGGATATCATCTACGGAGATAAAGTTCATGTAATATGACATAATACTATGAATGACAAGTTTATATTATCAAGATAGAAACTGACATATATCATAATAGGTCATAAGCAAAACAACTACTTATTCACTTTACCTTTTTCTCTGTGTTACATACCAAAGTTAGTCTTTACTCTTTAATACATACCAAAGTTACCTAAAAAGTTCATTTAGAATTCATTACCAAGAGTACACTCATTATATATATCACATAATTTCCAAAATAACAAATGAAAAATTTATTCCAACAACAATCATTCTAATTACATAATTTCAATTAGCAGATAATTATGTGTAATTAAGCATTCACAACTACAGAATGTGATTATTAAGAAATGACAGTGATAGTAAAAATACTAACAATAAAAAAATACACATATATATATATATATATATATATATATATATATATATATATATATATATTATATATATATATATATATATATATATATATATATATATATATATATATATATATATATATATATATATATATATATATATATATATATATATATATGGGGACAACTATTCAGTAATATTCATGAATGAAAATTATTATAGTACCCAATTAAAACTAAATATACGGTATGTAAGCGGCAATTATTCAATAACACTCATAAATGATAGACTGGCAATTTTTGGCAGATGAAGATAACAGCTTATGGCCAAATTTAATGAAACTATTTAGCAGGAGGGTTTGCCCCTCTCTATTCATCTCTTACTTCCTTAAATTTCGTGCTTATCCCCCCAATCCTTCCCATCCTTTATCCCCCTCTCCTCAGTGATGACACCCTGAATAGAGCTAGGAGAGTTCACTCGACGCCGTCACTGTTCTTCCCCCTCCTATCCCATCCCATCCAAGTATAAGTATAAGCATAAAGAAAATATGGCCAAAAATGGCCACTTCGGAAAAGTATTAGGCCAAAAATATGACCATAGATATAAAATTGTTGAACTGTGTGAGTTAGCATACCATATTTAAGTGAGCAAAAATTATACCTATATATTCGATTACATATCATCAGAAATACTTTTAATTAAACTTAAAATACTTACAGTGAAACGCAGCTGTTAAATTGACAGCACTTCCTCAAGATACTGAAAATTATGTTCTTTTTCTGTAGTCTTGTCGTAAAGGATTTTGCTGTTGCGCATTTTTAGCATTTCGGTAGTACATTTAAAGTTTTGGCAGCACATATTGTTATCACTTAAGAATGAAGGGATTCTTACAATTGAATTCAGCAGTTTAATTTGTGTCCTGTTTCTGGCTTTAGATTTGATAGACATTGCCTGAGAAAAAAATCGTTCAGCTATTGTGATACTTGCTGGCATGATAAGGCATATTACTGCATAATTCGACAGTTCTTTTAAATTAGTGTTTGGATACTATTTACTAAAATTCTAAAGCTTCCTTAGGTATTCCATCTTCTTTGAAGTTTTCTTTTTCATTCCACGCAACAAGGCTAATTTTTCTTTATTGGTCTTCGACTACATCAATATCGTCTATTAGGTGGCAAAATGGCAGATCAAAAAATTTTTTCCTTTTCTGTTTGGCTTAGAATAACAGTAGTATGTAAAAGTGACTGAGCTTTAATTATATCAGCTGACTCAGGGAGTCGCTTGTTCACTTGATTCAGCGATTCTTGAAGCATGGCTTGGCACCTAAATATCACAGACTTTATTTTATTATTTTCTTGTTCCATATGAGTAGAAGTACTAATGCTGATCAAGTACGTCTTAATTTCTTGATCAAACTTAATTCCAAAGTTTACATTTTCTACTATTTTGCATGTTCTATCTTCGTTGTACAGCCTTTGATAAAGACTATTTCTGTATGTGCCCAGTTCTTTGGCAAGATCGTAAGGATCAGCATAGGTTTGCTGGAACAAAACATTAAGTCTTTTCAACTCCTTAACAGTGGGAGTGGCAAATATGAAGAAAAAATAATTAATCCTATCTTGTAACATCTCTTTTATCAACCTTGCTGTATCCTGACCTCCAGATTGTTCATAGTAGGTGAAGTAGGCAATTAAATCTTCCCAGTTTAGCAGTATATTATTCAGAATTTACCTCTCACTAACCACCTTGTACTGGACAATTTCAT